>JANHFX010013726.1:0-27009 GCA_027560015.1 Chloroceryle amazona | reverse complement strand
TGTTTCGGGGTGTTTCTTTGTACCCTTGCATTTCTCTTGTTTTGTATTTCTGACTTGAGTCCCTCGTTGTTTTGCTTGTCAAACCATTACAGTTAGACAAAATTAATTTACTTTCTAAATTAATTATAAAAGCATCTGTCACCCTTACTCACTTTTCTTAAAATAAAATAAATAGAAAAGGTTTTCTTCCCTAAAAGTTGCATAAACATGTTAAAAACATTAACAAGAATCAGAAGGTACTATTGAGATATTAACTACAACATGACAAAACTGTTGCTAAATGAAGTCTGAAAATATCAGAAAGGAAAAGGTATTGAAATAATAATGTATTAAAACTAAAAACATAAAGGTTTTTTTTCTTCTATCTGTGGCATGAAAATATAGTTACTAGATACATGTCTGATGCAAATTCAGGGTTGAATAAAGAAGTGCTGCATCAAAAAGAACAAGTCCAACAGGTATCAATTCTTCACAGTCTGAACAGACACAGCCATCAAAGAGGAGAGTGCTGTATGAAGCCTCATGATGCAAACCCTTCTTTTCCAAAGGACTAGACAACAAATGCAGTCACTTGAGCACAGCAGAATTGAAAGCAGGTACATCCATATAAAGGACTGGGGAAGAAATGGCATCAGGCACATAATTATGAGAGTGATGGAATCATTTAATTCAGGTAGTATTGAAGTGATAAAGTAGGGAAGTAATCACATCTGACTGACATGTATTCATAATACTTAAGAGCTGGACAGCAGATTATAACATACAAACACAGACTTTTGGCAACATAAGCGTTTGTCCTAATTCCTCATTTACTGTGATTCTCTGTTCTTATATAATTTATTTCCAATGTAATTGATTTTCAAATAATTTGGAGACTTCGGGCAATATTAGAAACGTATTGCAGGATAAAATGATTAGCCTAAAAAAAAGGCTATTGCAGTTTATTTTCATTTTTTCTCAGCATTCTCATGCATTTCTTCTCAGCATTCTGGTTACTAATTTGGAGGTCCTCTATTTGGTTTTCATCATATAGTTAATTATATACTTCCTTTATCCCCTATGATTCTATTTGGTTGGTATTTGCTTTGTTTGTATTTTGTTTTGTTTTGGTTTTAAATAGAGTATGTATTGTCTCTTGGTTTTCCCCAGTTCCCTTAGGACTCAAGCTTAATGGTCCTCACCAAAAATAAAATGAAGACTCAAATGTAGACCACAGTATGTATAACTTCTCCCACTGCTCCTCACATTACTTGGTCTAAGTTCAGAAGCATGGAAATGAATGGGGTCTGTCAGCTCACTGGTTTCTGATGTAATGTTCAGTAACTAGTTAATAGAGATATTATGTCTTAAGTCCCAAGTAGGTCTCAGATAAGCATTGGGCGCTCCTGAAGCAAAAGCAGATTAAACGAGATACACTTGACATTTGCTTTGTATTTGGTTTATGTATCAAGGTTTTTGCTACATAAAAGGGGGGCACAGGTGTGCTGTGCTGGAGTGGCTTTTGTGAGGAAAGGCCCATATCAACAGAGGCAGGTCCAGGTGGCTTCAAAACAGACCCACCACTGGCTAAAGCTGAGCGTGGTAGCACATCTGTGATAACACATTTAAGAAATGGTACAAAATTCTGTACCGCTGTGAGAGAGCAAAAGGGAGGCAGAGGAGGGGGTACTTCAGACGCTGGAGCAGACGTTCCCCTGCAGCCCGTAAAGAAGGTCATGGTGAAGCAGATTGTCCCCCTGCAGCCCATGAAGGCCCACATCAGAACATCGTGTGCGAGGGACCCCACACTGGAGAGGAGGAAAGAAAGAGCAGTAGAAGTGAAGTGTTCCTACATTGCTTGGGGAGGGGGAGGAGGAGGTAGAATAGTTAAGAGTCAAGTTGAGCCTGGGAAGAAGGAAGATGGGGAGGAGGTGGTTTTGGTTTTATTTTTATTTGTCACTATCCTACTTTCCTATTAATTTGCAATAAATTAATTTAATTGCCCAAGTCAAGTTTGTTTTGCCTATGGCGATAATTAGTAAGTGGCCTCCCGGTCCTTATGTCAATCCACAAGCTTTTTCTTTCTATTTTCTCCACCCTCCTGTTGAGGAAGGGGAGATTAACAGAGGGACTTGTTGGGGACCTGTCAGCCAGCCAAGGCTAACCCACCACAGCTTCCCTTGAACCAAGGCACAGAAATATGCATAACAGATGACTGTACATAAACTTTTGTTGACACTGTAATGCCACTAAGTATAAATAATAGGCAACCACAAAAGGACAAATAGGCAGTTGCAGTATAGTTGTCCAAACAAGGTACTGGAAAGCATGCACAGAGTAACATCTGCAAGGTGAGAACAAGGGATGAAAGCAGGTAGGAAAGATTTGTGGTAAAACCAAAATAATCCTACAGAAGGTTTTCTAGTGCAACCAGAATAATCCTGCAGAACAAAGAAGAAAAATGACAGACAAAACCAAAATGAGTCCTGATCCAAAAAAAAAAAAATTAAGATGAGCTATGTCAGAAGCAGATAGATACAATTTTCCTCTGGGTTGGGGGCTGAGGAACACAAAACAATGGAATGGGAAGGGCAAGGAATAGAAATAGCCCTCAACAGTTCCCTCATTGAGAGCTCTCAACCCTCATTACTTTGATCTCAACAATTAAGACTGTCAAGGATCACAGCCATCAGTGCTGACTTTATGGTATCAACTGCCTGTTGTAGCATACTCACAGGTAATTGTAGATAAAATTTGAAATGACTAATTGTATTCTGTATGGAATGACAATAATAGATAATGGGTAGGAACTAATTATTAGCAGAGTGTATTTTTGATTAATGGCAATCCAGTGTTCTAAAATTTGAAACTCACCTGACGTGTCAGTCTTTTAAACACTTTAAAGACAGTTATCCCTGATACATGTACAGATAGGCATGTATTCAGTCGCCAGAGCTGCACAAATCCCAGACTATCTAAAGAATTAAAAAAAAAAAGTGTGTTCACTGCTGCACTACCTCAAAGACTCAAACCTTTTGATGCATATAGTGTCAATAATTCTTCACAGATGACATCCTAAAGGAGAATAACAAGGCGTATCTTTTTCTAGGCAGCAAAAAAAGGGTTTCAATTGCGACAACTAATTACTGGTTTTGGCACTGGAGCTAGCTGCTGCTTCTAAGTGTACACTGCTGGGAAGATCTCCACATTTCTGTTTTGTAGCTCTCAGTCTAATTAACTGCTTGTGCTTTGGTGATGTATCCCCTTGATTCCCAAGAAAGGTTAACATGCATACGATGAAGTGAATTTTTTCTAGTGTGTCTGATACAGCTACAAAGGGTCTGAAAAGCAAAGTAGATGTGTAATATTACCCTGTAATACAGCAAACATGCTAGAAGCAATACAGTGTATTTATTCTTTTAACATTAAATATGCAGTGTATGCTCTGGCTCTTCTGACAAGCAAATCTTATTGCAGCTTTAGAACGTGTCATATAGGGAAAGAAAAACATATTGAAATGTATCGAGTTAAGAGAGCAAGAAGAGGTCTGTCTTGTGGGGAACAGGGTGTGCCACTTGTATTACTGAATACTTGGTTCTAAGCACAGATTTGCAATGGCTTGCTTTCTCTACAATTACTTGGGAACTAAAGCCAGTTAAGATCTTTACATTACTTGAGCATTACCACAGATCCTGCTGCAGTGGCTGAACGGTCTACTTGTAGAGGGTTTTTTTAGTTATTAACTGGATCTTTGACTTCATGTTTTTGAGCACTACACCATTCCCAAAAGAGAACTTTAAATAACTGCCTTCAGTCCAAGGTATTAAAAGTTAGATAAGGGACAGGTAACAAGTCACCAATTGCTGAACAGAGTCCAAGGGTCGGGATTTCACCCAGAGAACATCTAGCTAGCCCTAAAACTTAAGGTCAAAAAGTCTCCTGGATTTTAATTCTGTTGTTAAATGTGACCAAGATACTCGGGTACTGAAATGCCAAAGTGCTTTTCTGAAAGAAACAGAAGATCTGTGTCTTCTGTACTAATGATATAATGGCAGATAATGCCATATTATTGAAGTAGTTACTCAGTATTTTTGGGAATACTAGCTAGATCAAAAAATACCATCATAATATTGAGATACTTTGGATGCTAATTTTTGCCAGATATCTGTGCATCTCTTTGTTAAATCTGTATACATTCTTCTTGCAAAAGCAAAGAATGGGAAGTACTGATGTACCTTGTTCCTAAATGAAGCAGTTCTTATGCTTCTCCCATTCTGCCATCAACCTTCAGGTTAGAGATGTCACTACCAAGTACAGTGACCTTATCTTACATCATGAAAAGAAGTATCCTTAAGTATATCACAATAAACCACAAGGATAAATCTAGTTTGTCTAATGTTGACTAGCTCACCACTTTTCCAAGTGTTTTTACTGATCTCAGGGGGGGTGAATTATTCTTTTACAGATACAGAGCTCACACTGATGTCTCAGCTGGTAGTTTTTGTAAGAAAAGTACAACGTAGTTACTAGATGATGAGCACAAAGTTGATTGGTGGTGGCACAAATGAAGAGTGAAACACTAAGTAAAACTGACCAAACACTAAGAACAAGTCCTAAGAAAACTATCTAGGGTATCTAACGTAAAACTGCCTGAAGTCTCATAGATGGAGGTTTGCCCTTAGCTCAGAAATATTGCTAAGATTTACCACTGTCTACTGAATAGAGTATGAAGCATATAAAAACAAGTCTATCCAACCCTAAAAATTAAGTTGATGAAGTAAAATAGTAATATAATTGTATGGTTTGCTCATCATTACTCAAAATAGAAGGCAATTGCACCTTTCCTTGAAAAAAACTGATGTTGTATATATATATATGTCCAAATCCCTGAAACATTGATAAAATCCTCCACTAGAAGGATTCTAAAATTAAAATTTTACACCATGCCACCCAGGTATTTTAAATGAAACATCACTGCCATGGACAACACTGGAAAGCACTTTTTTAGGGGTAGCTTTATCCTGTTTTGCCTTATAATTTTACTTGTCTCAGCCTACTCATCACTCGCCTCCTTAGCTTTTCCATGGAGTCATTCCTGGAACAAGACATATATAGGAAAAAATGTATTTCTTCTATGACTTCATTATTAACATCCAATAAATAAAACAGTTGTGTGTTTTGCTGCATGGAAAGTTCCATTAGTTCCCATGAAGAATGCTGTTATGCTTAGCCTTCAGAACTTAAATACGTTTTTCCTGTTATTTGGCTTGCTATTAACTTGTCTTCAGTTTACTACAAGTAGCAGGCATAGTAAGAACCACCCCCATGTCTTCACAGTACCTATCTATTGACAATTCAGTATACTGCTTGGTGCACCTCATTCTCCACAGGAGTTAGTCTTCAAATATTTATTCAAATACTATCAGAATTTCATCTGGGTTATAGCAGAATATTTCATTTAATGAAGTGTGTTCTGGTCATTTCAACCTCAGGTCATCCACTACATGGTTTATGTGCCTCTTATTTTTTATACTGCTATCCATATTGCAAAGACATCCTCCCATTACTAAGTCTCTGGAAACTGGATATAGTACTTTTCTTTGGAAATACACACAATAAGGCATTATGTGGAGTTTCAGAGACTGTATTATGAATCCCTCTAACTTTCTCTTATCAGAGGTGTGAAATATTGATGTAAGCTGCCATCTGCTTCCTTGCTATAGTGTCTCCAAAATACCAGTATGCAGAGGAGTATTAGATAAACGTTATGAATTTAGCTTTAAAATGTGACAGATGAATGAAATAGATAACTGCAATTAGGAAAAAAAAAAAAAAAAAAGAAAAGAGTCAAGATTACAAAGAGAAACTTTTAATCTAGTTGAGTTCTTTCGTTAACTATTTCACTGGTACCTCCTAATGTACAAGTTATTCAGATACATTTATTTCCTGATTTGCCCATTATTTACACATTGCTTATTATACTAATCCAGAGACCAAGAACTCTTTCCCTTTTTCCTTCAAGGCTATGACAGATGTGAGAAGTGTTCCTCTTCTGGATGAGTGGGAACACGCACTCCTGTCTACAAGCCATAATAAAAACAAGAAATTGGCCTTTTACATGTAGTAATGGCTGGTATCCTCAATATGAATATTTATACAGCACTGCTGTATGCAATATTTAAATTGTTTTGCTCTAAGAAAAAACAGAAAACAGATGGTGGTGCACACAAATGAAGCACAGAAAACCTGTGGATTTTGTAATGTGATTTAAATCTGAGTTCAAAGGTTCTAAACACTGGTACCTTTTAAATAGTCACTTGCATAGGACATAGGGCACTTTATTGCACTGACTTGCCTTGCCCATTAAAACCAACCCACCATCACCATTATTTCCAGAATATAAAATTACAGCGAATATTCTCCAAATTGTTTGTGAAGTAAACAGCAACATTTCTGAGACTCACAATTCTACTATTAGCTCTGTGGTTTTGTCATTCAACTGCTAACAGATAAATTCCCTCCCTAATACAGCCTTCTAAATACCACAGCTTGACCTACTATAACAAAGATGTGAAACTTTTAGCCATTACTTACTTAAGCATTTCTTACTAAATCATTTAGTAGCTATTCTGGCCCAAAATACTTTATATAGTGGTATTACTACTCCTTTTCCAGTAGTGAGCAAGTCTTACTAATCTGCTTGACTGTAATTTAACTATAAGGCAACCAGGAATTATAAAAAAATCCAGCTAAACTGTAGGGATATCACAACCAAAAAGGGTTGAGATAGATATATAGACAGGAGTTAGTGAATCACAGCTCCTGTATATATAACAGGCTAACTCTTCACCACTAAATTTTACATAAATAAATAAACTTCAAGATTAGTCGAATTACTCAAATCTAAGTACTGAGTTTACTCAAATATGAGTAAATAATGAGTTTACTTAGATATGAGTAAACTTAACTCAAGATTAAACATGATTACTACCCTCAGTTTTCCACAGAAGTTGGTATTTTCCACCTAGCCTTAACTAATGGAACTAAATGGATTACAAAATGAATTCTCATTTTAATGAAGGCAGAATGACAGAAAGACCTAAACCAGACTGTTTTTTTTTGGTCTAGACTTTCAGAGACAGCTAGTTAACTAGAAACAGCTTACATTTTTCTTCTTTTCTATCATGGCTGTTATAATCACATTGAAGAGTACCAAAGCATAACCTTTATTCTTATGAAGTTAATTTAAAATGAAAGCATGAAACATTGAATGGAAAGTCCACGTGATACAGAAAACTGAGCCTTTGAAAGAGGTTCTTCACTTGAAACTCTTTAACACTGCAGTAAATCTGAATATTGAGATGATAATTCAGGAGTAATTTTGAAGGTCACAGCTACATAAAACCCATTAATGGTTAGAAATCATTAAAAGCTTTTCCCTCCAAGGACGTTTCTAGTTTTACAGTGTAAGTCATATGGACATGAGACAGGTAGTCAACTATTCTCTCTGCAACTACAAATGAAACAAACAAAGCAGTAAAGATACTCAACTGCAGTTATTTTTGAGAAAATACTATAATGTCCTTAGTGTTAGAAAAGATAGATATATTTTCACAGGTACAAACCAGGAATCACACCAACTCCTCTGACTGCTTTCCAATAAACTGTAGTTTTTCTGAACATACTTTCAGCCACCTACCACATGCCCCACAGGTAATCTAATAAAAAATATGGATAATTATTTGTCTTGCATCATTAAAATGAAATCTGATAAGATTGAAACTGAGCTTTGATGCTGTCTACTCTGAAGTAAAAATCACATCACTGAAGTATTAAAGAGCCATGCTAAACATGGAAGGATGAAATAATACTGAATGTTCAGTGCGACACAGGTCTCTGTGACTAAACAATCAGTTTTCCTTCAGTTCTCAAAGGGTAACAGATCTCCAAACCAGCACTGTTGAAACTCGATAGTGGAATAACTCAAATAATCACCAGGAGTGTTAAAATAACGTACCTGTTACCACATTTCTTACTGATCAGTTCTCCCCATAAACTTCCCTTATACAATGCGGAAAGGTTAAACAGCTTGCCATTGCTCCAGTAGTCACTAGATGTCAACAGAGTCTAACAATCTAACACACTTTGTTTTATTTTTTAAATGAGGTGCAAAGTAATAGATCTGTGGCTGTCTTTGTTATGTGCATTTGTATTGATATATGTTTAAGCAAATGTATTCTGCTTGGCTCCATACAAAATCCAGTCCAATCCATCCAAAATCCAATCAACCTAATGTAGTGGAAGAATAGTAATAATACACACACACACCACTTCCAAGTTTATACATGTGTATGTAGCTAATCATGTTGTAAATATAACTTTTGGGGTAACATCTGAATTCCCAGCAGGTGTCAAAAGAAGCTGATCTTCCTTACCTGGATGAGATTAAACCAGACCACACACTGACATCTGACTGTGAAAAGGCTAGGATAATTCTTCCTTCTCCCAGTTTCAGATCTGTGTGATTTTATGCAATAAAAGCCAATGAGAAGAGCTGTGGTAGATCTGCCATGACCTACATAGCATATGCAAATGGAACACTTTCACTTTCCATGCTTTCTTTCTTGAGCATCTTGATTCTTTATGACACATTTGTGTCTTGCTAGAGTACCTTTGTCTACTCTGAGTTGAGAGATAGATCTGAAGCTTATTTTTACTTTTGTGCTAAACAGGGAAGCTGGAAGGAAGAGAAATAGAATTTTTCCTATGAGAAATAAAAAATAAGATGAGCACTCCTTCATTCTCGCAGGAAAGGAGAGGCTCAAACTTACACTGCCAAGAACTAGAAAATTAATGACCCTTTTTCTCTTTGAAGTTCACTGACCTAAATATCAAGTTGAGCATTCAGTCTGATAACAACCTCTTTCTCACAATTGCACCAGTTTAAGTGATAACAAACCATTCCAAATCTAGCTCCTATCAAGAGATGCCTCGACTGTTTATCAGCCAAAGTAAGGAGGCCATAAAACCCACTCAATACATGTCCTAGTTTGAATCTCCCTCCACATTTTGATGACTTCTTTTTAAAGCATTCAGATTCTGAACAAAATTATTCCTCCCTGTAACAGATCAAGTTCCAGATAGGAAAACTTGCCAGTCTTTAATGTGTAGTATTTCTAGACCCACTTTTAACCGTGCAATTACTAAATAAGAAACCTTAAACAATTTTGTAATACTTTTAAAATCAGCGTTATCACTCTGGTAGTCAACCAAGTATTCATACCACAGCTGTTTCACAGAACTGCTGATTAGCACTGCTGCAATCCAAATTGTCTAAATGCTATTCATTTTGATCAAAAATGCTATAGTATATTAGGCTTGCTTTTATTTATGAAAGCATTAACATACGCATGCTTTCCATTTACTGTAAAATAGTTCAGTCCTCAGAAAATTTGTGGGTTTTTTCTACATCTAAATAAAGCCAACTAGCAATGATAGCTTGTCTAAACTAAACATGTAACTTTCAAACAATGAGTGAAAATATGAGTCCTAGTTTTCTTTCCTTCTGGACTTTGGAATAGGCAGATAAAGTATCTTAACAGATGCACATGATGCACTTCAGAAGAAACCCCCATTTCTTTCTTGGTTGTTGCAGCAACTATTTCATTTTTTTTCATTTCTTTGGAACAGCAACACATGTACACATAGAATAAGCACCATAACTCTCGTGCAGATATCAGGGAAAAAAAACAGCTGTAACTTAGAATAGAAAAAAAAAATTGCTTCACATCTACTGATCTATCAGATTGTTTTCTTCTTTCATAGTAAGTATTGATGAATTTTAAAATCAGGAAAGTCAACTTAAACTACAAGTGCGAAAGAAAACCTGATGACAAAGTGGAACATAAAGATTCAAAGGTCTTGCATTTGTTGAGATAGATATCTATTCTCTTGCGTTTGTTGTTTGCACTGACATACTACTGGATGCTTTGATATGTATTCAGAAGATGCTTCCATGCAAAATTATTTTAAGTTAATGCCAAGTACCAGATTTGGAAAGCTTAGACTAAAATATGTGAGAAATAAAAAATTACAGTTTGAAACTGCATCCAATGGGAAGACATCTATTTCAGCAGTTTAGCTACAGAGTAACCTTGAAGAAATTAAAACCACTTTATGGTGATTTGGATTTTTTTTCAAATTATAACTAAATATCCATTTGTTTGGAAGCTGCACCTCAAGATTACAAGCACCAAAAATTTTTGTTGCTTTTTGTTACGGGGTTTTTTAAGTTACATTCCCATGAACTAGAATAGCTTCAAGATAAAGGAATTTGGAATTCCTCACTGTACTACTTCATTTGCTTTAGCACCACTGCAGGTTTTAACAATGCCTAAGCAGCTTTCCAGAACACACATTGATTCCAGAAGAGATGCCACTGATAATTACAGCACAGGAGATTAACTGCCCAAAGAGGAAACTGGAAGGTGTGGCAGAGGGGAAGAAAAGCCAAAGTAAACTCAATAGAAACAAAGAAACATCCTAAAAATCCTCTTAAAACAGAACAGTGTGAAGAATGAATCTATTTAAGTATCCAGATGATGATGACAGGAATGGGAAGAGGGGAAAGGAAGCAGTGATGGAAAACAGTAGTTACTGCAGCAACTGATCTCTGCCAAAGACTACAGAACATTTATCCCTTTAATGAAAAGCTGACAAATATAGAAGGTTACCATCAACATCTCCTACCTGCTATTTTTTGTACTCCTACACCAGAAGAATCTTGATCTTGCCAAATGGAAAGGCACAGTTGTTACTAAAGTAGGTTCTGCTTCAGAGGCAGCTGCACCACCAGAAAAAGGCCACTCTGGATTGAAATTTCATTGCTCTTTGTTAACTCTTCCACAGTAACACAGTTGGTCAGAGACCTGTCAAGCTGAGAAAGTAAGATTCACTGGTGTATATATACATACATGTATATTTTTACATATGTGTATATATGTTTATGCATATATTTTTCCACTTACACATTTCCCTACAGCAAAGGCCTTGCTGATGTTGGTAAACTTCTCTCCAAGGCATAATTTCTATCTTCAAACAGTCACAAACAAAATTATAGTTCTGCTTTTCATGTTCACAAACAAAAGGAAAAGCAGAGTGGATTATAAATGCCCTCACATATCCGTAAGAATAGATGGCACAGGATGAGCTCTATGAATCCTGTCTCCTGTTTCATTGCATCTCTACCTCACTAGACCGTATGTGATTTTGCAATTTCTGTACATCATTTCTGAATGACCAAGGCTGGCAGACCAAATTTAATTTTTATATGTATTAACTATTTTGTCCATGCCAATCAAACCATAAAGTAAGCAAGACAAAGACAATATTATTTTAATTATATAGTAAAAGACTAATTTTATAATCATGTAAAATGGCTATATTTCTCAAAGAGATGAATAGCATTGTATAATCCGTAGTAATTAGTTTCATCAGGCAATAAACCCTTCTTCAGCAATATGGCAGACAGTAAATTATACCAGGAATACGGCTTTGGTTACAGGTTAACATACACAGAGTGAAAATAGCAATCTATATGTATTTTCCCCAGCCTGTCTGAGAACCACCACGTAAAACAGATTGCAACGGATCATATAGTGAATCTTTTAACAGGCACAGTATCTGTAAACATACCTTACATTTATTGTTATGAATATTAACAAATAAAACGGGGAATGTTTGTCATTTTTTCCTCCACTGTACTAGTGGCCTCAGTGCATATGAACTACAAAGTAGTGAAGGCACAACACTGGAAGGTGTTAAACACCCCTCCACTTCCCCATCCCCCCTTCTTCCCTTTCCACATTGCTTCTCACTTTTAATAAACAGGTCTGAAAAAGGTCTAGACAGCCTTCCAAGAAGAAAACTTTTGACATCCTAGTACACATCACATGGAAAGACAATGCAGTTGTATCAGCAAAAAAAAATTATCTGTCAAAAAAAGCCATCTACATTGGCATAAGGTCTGGTAGAACTTCTGGATCAACAAATTACAATCCTTACACTGTAGATAAAATGCCTTTCTCCAATAATTGCTATTCTCAAACTGTCATGTTTTGAGCTGAGATTTTTTCCCTGTAAAACTTCCTGAAAATTAGCTTATAAAATTATGCAACTGCTTTATTTTAGTAATTGATTGAAACAGTTACATGGACAAGTGAACTTCATACCTCGCAAAAGAAAAAAACAGATCCAGATTCTAGTGTTATGCTGGACTACTTCCAGTCTAGTGCAAGCAAGATGAAACTGTACAATCAGCTTTCCTTTGGTCTTCCTATCTTAAAAATCTTAGAAACTTCATAAAGAAAAAGCATAACACAAAAGGATTGCGTAGTCATCACACCTCATTCATTGTATTTGTTGTTTCAAAAGAATTAAATCAACATGTGCTTCCCCCTGCCCCCTTCTTTTTCTAAAAGCCACAGAAAAAAATAAGATGAATGCCAAGAAGGACTAGTCATCAAAATGCTAGGACTGTCTCAGTGTCTCCTAATCATTATTTACATATCTGTCACTGGGAGAAGAAACAAGAAACACAGGAAAGAAACTGCCCAATTTAACTTGCACATTTGTACATTTATAAAGAACAATACGACAAAGTGAAATCAGAATGAGCTTTATATTCTGCTAAATAACACTCAGTATATATAAGGAGGTCACTATCCCAGTGTGACAGAAAAGGATGTGATAATTAAAAATTACAAGAGACAGTACTAGCTTTAGTTCAGATTTCTTCTAAAGGCACTAACCAATCACCATCTGAAATGGGTCTGGAAGAAACTTTACGTAAGGTCATTACTGTTCACTATGAAGTCTTGCTTTTTTCTGTGAAAAAGCTGGTATCAACCACCGTTAGATGGAGACGCTGGCCTAGACTGCTACTGGTGCCACCTGCAGCTCACTTGACCTCATTATGCATAAAGTCAGAATGGATTTTTTCTGAAATCAGCAAAATACTGGATTCTTCTCCTGCTTGTATTTCGGATGATAAATTTACGATTGGCCAGTTTAGAAGTATCTATGACAACTGTGAAATTGACATCAAAGTACTCAAGAAAATGAAATGCAAACAATTTGAAAGGCATAGGATTTTCAGCTACCTTTTAAGAACTCTGCTTTGTTTGTTTATGACATCGTCAGTTACCACTGCGTGTTTAAAGATGAATGTCTAGTATGTTTCCATGAAAGATTCTTTATAAAAAGTCAGTGCCTGTGCTGTGTCAATTATGGAAAGGATTTGCAATGCAGAAAATGTGAGGGAAAACACTGACAATTCTGAATTTTTTTAGTGTCAATCATAGAATTGCTTTGGTTGGAAAAGACCTTCAACACCATCAAGTCCAACCATTAACACCGCCAATCCTGCCACTAAACCATGTCCCTCAGCACCTCATCTACATGCCTTTTAAATGCCTCCAGGGATGATGATTCCACCACCTCCCTGGACAGTCTGTTCCAGTGCTTAACAATCCTGCTGGTGAAGAAATATTTCCTAATGTCCAATCTAAACCAGCCCTGGCACAAACTTAAGTCCATCTCCTCTTGCCTTACTCCTTGTTACTGGGAGAAGAGACCCAACCCCACACTACTAAAACCTCCTTTCAGGTAGCTCTAGAGACTGATTAGGTTTCCTCTGAACCTCCTTTTCTCCAGGCGAAACAATCCCACTTCCCTCAGACACTCCTAAGACTTGTGCTTTAGACCATTCACCGGCTTTCTTGTTCTTCTTGTAGTGAGAGGCCCAAATCTGAACACAGTATTTGAAGTGTGGCCTCACTAGTACCACATACAGCTGGACAATAACTTCCCTACTCCTGCTGGCTATTTCTGATAGAAGCCAGGATGCTGTTGGCCTTCTTGTCCACCTGGGGACACAATATAAGTAAATGCATCTCTATGTCATTAAATATTAATAACTACAAAACTAAGTTACAGTGAAACTTTAAACCAAGTAATATGAAAATCGTAATGAATGCAAATAAGTATAGTTTAGCTTATCTCAGGGGAACTATATTGATTTCTTCTCCTTAAGAAGCTGTCTCCCAAGTATAAGAACTTAAGGATATTACAAAAAAAGTTATGAATACAAGTAAAGTCTAAACCTAGTCTGAATCCTTAGTTCCTTGGATATAAACTTTGCTTGCAAATTTATGGAAACCCTTATTTCAGGATGCTTCCTGTCTGTCCTAGATCATCCATGACACAGACTATTCTCAAGGTAGATGAAGAAGCTCTGAATTAAAAAATATATTTTTATCCTTAGACTTTTGTATTTTTTGATCAAGAATCACCATAAACCTAAGCCACATCCTGACAGCAAGTAACACACAGATCTTAAACAAAAAAACAAACAAACCAACCAAAACAAAACAAAACAAAATAGTTTATTGCCATAGACTTTTAGATATCAATAGTTTATTTTAAGGTATTACTAAGTAAATCAAAATCAAGAAATTACATTATTAATAGGGGAAAATTACTCTGAATAATCATTGATGCTTGAAATATTTAAGAAACTTTTGCTGGCTAATGGCAAAGTTGACTTAACTGAAAGTTTTTCTGTAGATTTTCTTATGCAGATTTTCTTATGCTGTCTTGACATAACAAAGAAAGAATAGTAAACAAAAATATTAGTTCAAAACTGATATATTGATTAGATATGTATCGGGGGCAATTCCTTCTAACAAATCCTGCAGTAGGAAGTTTTAGAATGGGAAATAATGTTTTGAAATTTTTGTAGGATCTGTAAGCTAAACTAACACAACCGACTGAGCAGGGTACTGCAAGAAAGGGACAAGAGTGATTATACTTTCATCTGATGTGCTACAATATAGACTATTTGGAATCAGTGAACTGGCCAATCATCAGGTTTATAACTAGGCAGCTTATAGCTAATTTCAAAGGCAGCATATCCAAAGATCTACATAAAGATGATGTTGCAGCATTTTTTTTCTAGCAAGAGCTTTAAACTTGATTATTTCCATAACAGGAAACGTGGTATTTTAAAACCCATCATGTTGCCATTAAAATTACACCTGCAACTCATATACTCTAGTTCACTTTCTTGACTAGAAGTACCAGATGATACCCAGTTGTACACTAAAGACCTCATGCTCTGAAATGAGTAATGCAATAGATTACTCAATCAGTTCTTATTCTATCAATGTACAAAATAGATTTTATAGGTCCGCAGACTTGCAGAAGGTAATCCAAAGAGTCTACCAAGGAAATCAACCGTCAGTACAGAGAATTTCTCCCGTAATTAGGAAAGGCAGCATATGCAGCCAACAAAGAAAGGAGGTTTTGGTATGGCTTGTCATGAAGTTCAAAATAGCTTCATTCACAGTGACTATCTCAATGAAATGTTACTTTTCACTGGCTGTCAGGAAAACACCAAGAACATTCTAGGAGCTCATGACCACGGAGTCAGTAGTTTGTCATGGCCAAGATAAGGTGTATTTCCATAGTCAATTCTTTCCTTATATAATCACCTAAGTTCTGAAGTGTCTGCGTAGAAAGGATCTTGCTTTAAAGCTCCGGAATCATTGCTACTGGAGTCAGAGATTATAGCTGTTCCATTTACTAGTAGTCTAAGTCAGGAACCTCTAAAGTATACTTACGTGGTAAGTACAAACCAAACAGCTACCTCATCCTACAAGAAGAACAAAAGGATGCTTAGAGGCATTGTTAAAAATACCTTGGAGAAACCAATCCCTAGAGTGATGCTTGGGGAGTGAAAACGTAATTTAGAAATGCTAGAGAAGAAAATGCTGCCAGCTGTGACTGCTTTCTGCAGAATGCAAAGAATTTTATATTTTTTCTAGCATGCTACTTTTTCCCTGTCCAGTAGAGCTGTGCAAGCTCTTTGCACCTTTTACACATGCTTCACAATGCAAGGGCCCAACAGTCTTGGCCTTGGGCTGACAGGTGGTTGCAACAACTGTGGGAAGACGATACATCTGTCAGCCCAGGCTGCTCAGGAGGGCCTGGGGATTGGACTGTTTCATCATAAAAATTTCAATTATATAATACCTAAACGAGGAAGACCTTTGAATGGCGTATTTATCGTTCCAAAAAAAAAAAAAAAAAAATCACACAGATCAGATCACTTCCTATCAGGAGCTATTAACAATATGACAATGCCTGACAGCGTATTTATTCATTACAAATCTGAACAATAGCAATTGACAGAGAAGACGCAAATTTCTGACGAACACTGTTAGCAATTTAGTCCAGGTTTTGGGGCATTCAGTCAATACTGGCAGAAGAAATCTAAGTCTGGGTGAACCTGCAAGCCAAAAGATTATGGGTGGCAGTGGAAGAATACCATTTTCACACCATCTACGCCACTAATCTAAAGGCAAAGCTTTGACTTCTGGAGAGACCTGCACTTTCTTTACTGGTGTCTGATGGACTGATACTCTACTTGAAAGACACCAAAGTCAGATTTTGGATGTTGACACAGGATCTAGAAGACCAGGGGTTTCCCACTCAGTCATGGATATGTGAGGTGGACTGAACTGGGTCCAATAATGATACTGAACTTCTCAAGACATCTCCTAAAATATCTTATCTCTTTAAAAAGGATAGGAAAGGAGTATGTAAGCATGGAGCATTGAACAGAATGCTCAGCTTTATGACTTTGCAGCCTACTCTCAAAAGAAGGTTATCAAGAGGTGTGGCAGGGTAACAAGTCACTTGTGTCTTTACAGTGGACAGAGTCCCAATAAACACATCAGATACACTGTTTTAAAGAGGCAGTAATTATTATGGTCTTGACTTTTCATCCTCTGAAAATGCTGAGATAACCTGCAGTGAAGACAAAGTTGAGAGTAAAATTTCTCTGATTTCTTTTATAACAGAATCATACTCCCAGCACTAGATAAATTGAAATAATAAAGATGTCAGCCTTTAGTTGTTCCTTTTACAGTAACTTTTCAAATGGCCAGTAGTACTCTTGCAGAACTGCAACTGTTCATCTCCTGTGACCATTATCAAATCTGAAATATGAATATTCTGAATTCGAAGGGTCTCCCTACAGACTGAAGAAATTACAATTACCTATAGGATCTATAGTGCTAGCATGCAAGAGAAGCAAGCTGTTTCAGTGGAAGTTAAGGCTCCAGTCAGTCTGTTAGAGACAGACTCACTTTCCAAAGTGTAGAATAGTGGTTGTGACCTTCTGAAAATGACTGACTCATCAGACAAGCAGAAAAAATATTTCTGTTAAGCTTTCAGACACATACTAGATGCTACATCTCATCAGCACATAGGACTGCTGGATCAAAAGGGGCAGCTGACAAACAATATTGGAGACAGAGAATATTATGACATAAATACAGTGGACCTGCTACTGTGGATGCCATTATCATGTAGCATTGAGAAACATTGCCAATGCTCAGATTTTTCCATATCTTTTTTTTTTTTCCCTGAAGAGTCTAGTGACAAGTAGATGATGCCATTAATGCAAACTGACCTTTTTGAAAAAGTCATCTTTCCGTTTGAAGTTTATCTCCAAGTTTGATTTCTTTAGCCTAATGGTCCAACAATAGTCACTGTCAATCATGGCCTTCCGCAGACTATTTAATAAAACATACTTTTAAAAAAATAATTAAAAAGTCAAGCTTATTTAAGCTTATTTAAACTTCCAGCTGACAGATTTCCTGTGCAATTCTGAATTTTCAACAAGTATGCAACAGTTCTCCATTTCAATTCTTTAAAAATTATTAATCCCCTGCTTTTCAGAATGTGTGTATATACAGCATACCACATTATAAATATTAAAATATACCTCCTGACTGAATTAGTATTTTCAATCTCAGTATAAACAGTTACACTGCAAACATTCAAACCTGGAATACTAAAAAGTATAGTAGTACTATCTTTATCTTTCTTTCTTATAGTTACACAACATGAAAAATAGATCTTGCTACTGAACTTTCTCAGCAATAAAACTGCTTACATTTAACCCTGCAGTGGAAGTTTGGTTCAGTGTTTACTTCTGCCATATCCCATGATCCCTGGAAGAAGTACTGATAGATTCTGTTATCCCTATTTCCTTCCATCTGAAAGGACTGTGTTAATATAAAGAATCTGAAACAGAAGAAAGCCCTACTCCCACTCAAGAAAGTGTCTAGTGTGCTCAATTCTAGACCTGTTGAGGTCATATTAAGCTCACTGGCATCACTGGTCCATCTTCCAAACCAAATAGATTTTATTGCTTCATATTTTTGAATCCAAACCCAGAATACTTCATGTAGGGAGTGAATTTATTTCTCAGAAAGAACAAAAGAAAATTTCAAAAAGTTACTCATCAGTCTAACACTGCCTTGCCTTAGAGAAGCCTAACTTTTAGAGGCTAACCTCACTATAGTGATTAAATCAAATGCACAGAGATGGTTGATGGAGCTGATGATGAACATAAGCCACACTCATATTCACCTTTGCTCCCTATTCCAACTCATTTCTAAGAACCCATCACTGTAGAAAGAAAATGAAACAACCTTACTAAAAAGTTAAACATAAAGAAAATTACTAAGTGGGAACACATCCAATGAATTCCATGGTGCACATATAAACTACAGAAATAAATTAATATCGCTCTACAATGTGCTCTGAAAGGGAGTACAAAATGATAAGGGATGAGTTTTTTCTTACAGACCTTTAGCACTTACATGGCTGAAATTTGGAGAGCAAAAATGAAATATCACATGATCATTCAGACATCAGTATTTACAAATACCAGCTTTTATTTTGAGTAACATCTGTAATGAGTGCTGAGGGACATAAACAGAAAAATAAATATTTTGCTTTATATTATACATAAAAATCTTTGGTATTGCTTAGCTATAAGGAGTTTGGGTCTTTAACTGAAGAAATATTCTAAGAACTAAAACTCAAACATTTTACCCAAACTTGAAGTATCACAGAACTACTACAAGTTCCTTAGAGTCAGTGGAATGCTACCTTTCTAATTTTACTACTAATACAGACTGTCCATTTTAAAACAAGAATCAGCCTTGGTTCTGCAACACTGACCAAGCAGGCACTCAGTAGTGCTCTGAATTATGTCCCACTCTCCTTTTTTGCCGCCTTCTTTTCTCTTTTGCAGCTATTTAATGTTGTATGCCAACTGCTAGATGTGTATCCAAACAGATTTTATCTCTCTAAATACAAAACGGTGGGGAGGAATGTAAATACCGTGTATTTCATTATTTTCTAGACAAATAAACATTACCTTTAGACAGATGAATGTGTAAACTGGTATTTAAGTAATGTTGAAAAGGGTCTACCACAGTCTGTCAAAAAGTATCACGTTTTATTGCCAGAAATAAACAGTGAGCAAAGAAAGAAGTTTTGTTAACTATACACCACCAAAAATGAACAAATAAGACAATTATAGTGCCATAATTATAGTAAAATTTCAGCTTAGATCTTTGATTACTTTGTAATGTTTCTCTTAGTTCTGTGAAATGCTTTCAAGTCTTTATAAGTTTGCCTGTGTAAATTTTGTCTTTTCATAGATTACCAAAATTGAAATACAAGTTAATCAGACATTATGGTAATAGAAGTCAAAATGAAATGTTTGCTTTAAAGATAATGAGCTTTCAGCATATATGATAGGTAGATGCAATTAGAAAGTGGGCTTTGAGAATTATCAGTAGCAATTTCCGCTTCTTCAGACAGCTACTTGTATACCTATTTGTCAGCATGGAATAATTCTGGGATTACATTCAGAGTTCAAAAAAGTTTTGCTCAATTCCAAAATTGGCTGTGAACCATCATTCCATTGCTTTCTGTTACTTTCAAAGAATTAGGAAAAATTTTTTGTCAGTTGTACTGATTTTGGCTGGAATGGAGTTTTCTTCATAGTAGCTCATATAGTGCTGCATTTTGGATTTGTGCTGTAAACAGTTTGGATAACACAGGGATGTTTTAGTTAGTGCTGAGCGGTGCTTACACAGAGTCAATGCCCTTCCTATGTCTCACCTCACCCCACCAGCCAGTACGCTGGGGGTGCAGAAGAAGCTGGAAGGGGACACAGTCAGGATAGCTGACCCCAACTGACCAAAGTGGTATCATATACCATATGACATCATGCTCAGCAGATAAAGCTGGTAGAGAAGGAAGGAAGGGGATAGGGGGAAACATTCAGATGGCGTTTGTCTTCTCAAGTAACTGTATGGTGTAGCCCTGCTTTCCTGGCAATGGCTGAACACCTGCCTGACAATGGGAAGTGGTCACATTTGATGAGTTATGATTCTCATAAAAACCTTCATCATCTTTTACCTTCTCAGGTCTTCGTTCTTGCTCCTGAATTGCTCCTGTCACCTCTAATGCCAATACAGAAATGCTCAAGCAGCACTGGTGTGATGAACCTTGCTACTGAAACCGTGTTGTTTTACAGAAGGGTCTGCTCAAGAAAACCACAAAAACCCAGCAGTAGTAGCACCCAAACTGGGGCCCTAGCTGGAAGTCTTCAGCAAACAGTAGATGCACCTGGATAGAAATGTGGTTTTAACTTGTGAATGACAGGATGCTGTTGCACCAGTCCTTGCTAGGAAAACAGAAAGATGTCCAATGCAATGCAAGAAATATTTGAATAGGGAAGTCCAGCACAGGCAACATGTTGTACTACTACTTAAACTAGCCATTTATACAATAACATGCACATGTTATTTAGACTAGTGAACCATTAAAAATTAACAAAACAAAGAAACAAGCAAACAAACTGTTGGATTATTCCTTAAATGCTTATAACTTGAGAATTACTCTTGTTGAATACTGTTGAATTTTATTACCAGGTGAACTTTGCATAGGAGAGTTTAGGATGTTCTTTGTTATATAATCTTTATTTTAGTTGTATTTACATAAATTGCTGAAGGTTTAAGAGTGCCAAAGAACACACTTAAGTTGTGGAAGCAGAACAGCCAAGAGTAGACCTAAGTAGAGCTAGTGAAAATATAAAAAAGCATTTAGAAATTAAGCATACAATCAAAAACCTTACGGACAAAAGTTTGGGTTTTTTTGCTTGTTTGTTTTTGTTTTGTGTTGGGGTTTTTTTTTTGTTGTTTTTCGTTTTGGGGGATTTTTTGAGATGTATGAGAAAATTTCAACAAAAGTGGCTGCTTGCAAAAACGATACAAATAAGCTTTCTCTGATGAAATATTGCAGTACCTATTGGACATCAGTGTAATCAAGGATGCATCCACTCTGAATAAAACTTACACCTTGACAATTTCCTCTTTACCCAAGAGTCATTTAAAAGTGTTTGAAGTGAAAGCATTCAGAGCCCCATCTTGTATTTCCACACAGGATCTAACTAATATAGGTATAAAATCTCACATAAAGATCAAGAAAGTGGTAATTTGAAGGAAGGGAAGAAAAACAAAACAACAACAACAAAACAAACAAACAAAATCTCTTTAGACTTGTAGTAATTGTGACATATAAATACAACCAGAAGACAAGTGAACTTAGCAAAATGCATGTCGCATGTCTGCGCTCTAAGTTTGCATTTATCTAAGTAAAAATGCCCAAGTGTAAATTTAAAAAAAAAAAAAAAAGAATAACATGCAAGGTGAAGGCTATTTGATAAGTAGTTTTATTACGATGGATTTTAAAGCCAAAACATAAACAAACCATCCCCTCAAAACACCACAGAGCAATCTGGATGAATAAATTTCATGTCTCAGTGACAACAAAGGCTTCACAAACACCCCATCGGACTGATCTGCACAGTCTGTGCTGAAGCACAGCCGAGCTGAAGCTAGAACTGCTGAGAACACTCAGTCCAAGAATGAAGAAGAGAGAAGACAGTCTGCACCTGCAGTAATTCAAAAGGATGCTTTCTGACAATTTAGCACTCTTGCAGCACAATTTGAGTAAGTAAACTAGAGAACCTGTCTTCTTTATCAGTGCCTATTTTTCCTTAGCAGCACAAAAAAAAATCATTTATCATACAGATAGCTCTGCAATTATGTGGGATCTTTAGAGAGAGACTATTACACTTTTAACTCACTTTACTTACTAAGACTTTGTTATCCAAGTGATATGAAGGAAAGAAAATTCTAAACTAAGATCTGAACTCATCGTTTGATCAAATGGCTAAAAAGGACATAGAAATTTAAAACCAGCTATTATTGCTCAAGAAAACATTACGATTGATACTAAATTTATATTAATATTCCCTTACAATATAATTATTTATAATGACTTATAAATGAGAGGCAGCTTATTTTATCTACAACATATGCAATTTATACCTCAAAAGGAAATTACTCAGATCACTAAAAGGCACATAGGAAAAGCCATATGTGCAAATAAGGAATTTTTCATTTGAATGATCACAAAAATGACAGCCACTGAAGTGTCTTTGTACACATCAGGAATTATCACAGGCATGTTCAGTCATGCTCTGCAATACTGAACAATACACTCGGTTTTATATGAACCAGGAAGATCTATGGCTTGTGGTTAGTACTCATTTTAAAAGATACTAAAACAGAGCCAGTCATTGTACATAAGATGAAGTGATAGTTTAGGAAGAAAATGTGATGAAATGGTAACAAAAGAGAGCCTTTAGTAACCACAATGTGATAAGAAGAACACTTCAACAGTAAGTGAGATATCAATTTGTCAAAACTAAATTATAAGAGCTGTTGAACTGGAACCTAAATACATGGCTGATAGTAAATGTGACAATGTTTAGGAAAATAGTGTCTTCTATTAAACTGTTAGAGATATGTCAGAAATTTCATTGCTTATTCAACATTATTGAATGAGTGCAAATAAATGAAATAAATTGCAGGTCTCCCAAGACTGCTTGCCTATCCCTGCTTGTTACGCCAACTCATCGTGATCTTAGTAAACTTTTGATAAATTGGACTATTTCAACCAGACTTGACAGAGCAATAAAGACCCTAAATGAGAAACAATTTCCCACAGGCTTTGCAAACACAAAGCAAGCTGCTGCAGTGGTGTCATAGTTAGAGGGGCCAGGACCAGTTTATCGTTATGTGGTTAGAAGCAAAACTGTGTATTCCATACTCTCTATGTCATTGCTCACGGGCCGTTAACAAGTCATCAGTAGCAGTTGCCCAGGACCCATTGTGAGATGCCCGGTGCAGAGGGGAGGAGCTGAGCGCTTCCCCGACGGAAATCCTGCTCGGCGCCTTCGGGACCCGCTGGGACCCCTGCGGAGCGGCGGCCGGTCTTCTCCGGAGGAGGAGAGCGCCAAACCCTTCTCCACGGCATCGCTGCTTTCAGCGGGACTACTGCTGCAACAGGACCGTTCACCGGGACTGCTACCACCCTCCCAGAAGGCAGTGTCGGGTTGTATGCGGACTGTTTCGGGGTGTTTCTTTGTACCCTTGCATTTCTCTTGTTTTGTGTTTCTGACTTGAGTCCCTCGCTGTTTTGCTTTTCAAACCATTACAAGTGGGAAATTCAAGAAGAATGCAGCCACCATACATGGTTTGGTGACAAGACAGTGTGGACACAAATAGCCACAAGAGCAGAGCCATTCTTGTCTGTCCAGTGGCAGAAGTTACAGGCTTCAGGAACAGATAGGTTTCAGTGAAGAGAATGAAGGGAAGAAACCCTAAAGAATGTAGAGCACATACCCATAGGAAATGGGGCTTTATTAGTTCAACTGCGCTTGAAACAAATTTCTGTCTGCTAACATACAAATAAGCTACAACCGACCTTGAGAAAGAATGCTTTGGGGGAGCAGAAGACACAGCATCCAAGTGTAAAAATATCCCACCAGAGCTTCATATATCCTGATACAATACAATATATCATATTTAAACAAATACATTGTTTACTGCTTCCATCAATGGAGGACTAACAGATTAAGAGGCAAAAAAATAGTAAAACTTCAGAGAAACTCATTTATATTGCTATTTCATTTGCAATAGCCCCTCACTGCAATTATTCACTGTGATCTTCTGCAACTAGGAGTTTAGAATGAAGACTATGCCTAAGATTAAATGCCAGTTCAAAAAGAGAGAGGGAAAAATCACATGTATACTAGGAAAAAAAAAATTTTGAGTAAAGGAAAACCATTTACAGAGAAAAAAATATCTTACACTGTAAACTACTTTGACTTGGGAAAACTTTTACATCAGGTTGTGAATGTGAAGGTTTACCATCTTCGGTGCTGTAATTACAGAACAAAGAGAGATCACTAATGATGCTGAAGGCAAGTACAAGACCTTTGAAATCAGTATTTCTAGAAACACACCTGAAAATTTTAAATACTTCCTTCCAAATCATTAGTCTCCTCAGTTAAGCAAGGGAAGATCTAATTTGGGAGGAGGCAATTAGCACTGGCACACAAACCAAAATTCATTCCTGAGTTGAACTTGCCAAAAAATCATCAGCTGAGATAATTGGTAGGTACTTATCAACTTTCTACTGTCAGTTATACCAAGTATGCTAGCAATTTATATATTTGCTAACATAGGAATTAATCCACTAATTCTAAACATCCTTTATGAACACACAATCAGTTATAGTTTCATCACAGTAGACTAGGACTCTTGATTACATTAGATCACATTCAATTGTCTGAACAGTCATGCATTTTAATGTTATACACAAATAATGAAAGGAATCTCTGCCTTCAAAACTCATTCATGGTATTAATAAATGCAGAAGATCCTTTGAGGGTTTCATTTACCTGTTCAGGTTGAAAGAATATTTTTTTTTATTATTTTTTAATAGAATTCTGATTTTTTTTTTTTTAAGTAGAAGCAAACAAACAGAATCTGGCATTATAAACAGAACATTTTAAGCTACCTTTTTTTTTTACCATATTTTCAGAGATAGATTGCAAACTGATTGCAAACAATGTCACATGTACATTGCTTGCTTTTGCAGCAGCAGCATGGCTGACACGCATCTAGAGATAGTCCCCCATTTCAGTAGTTTCCCTACTGTAATCCCCTCACCATTCCTTCTCCTAATTACTTCACTTTCTTTAGCTCTTACTCCCCATTCCCCTTCCAATGTAGAAATTGAACTGAAATATTCTTCATATCATGGATACAGATCCAAATCTCTCCCTAGCACAACTGCTCCCTCACTGATTGCTTTTCAGTGATATACATGTATATAAAAGGCAGCATAACAACATTTTTGTGTATTTAAGTTGTATACATACTACAGAGCACCATATCATCTAATAGCTAAAATTAAAATTGTAACTACTGAAGCCAGAGACAGATTTTCATTAATTTCAGTGTCCTGAACTAATAAACATTCAGGGAATTGTGAATCATTCATTAATAATTAATTAATATGTTTTTAAGAAAATCTGAATCAAATCACAGTTCAAGGCCTGAATTCACAGCAGCATCATGTCCTGAATGAATCATGATAAGAAGAGTAAAATTAAGCTTAGCTATTATTGCTACTGCTAAAATATCCCTAACCTTGCCGGTGGCTACCTCCCACTAAGCAGAGGAACAAGAGGCTCAGCCTTATACGAGAACCTATTACCAAGCATAGCCATGTCAATGTCACCATGGTTCAAAACTAAGTGTTTGAGGGATGGAGCCGTAACTCTTTCTTTAGTCCGCTGCTTTAAACTTCCTGGTCCACACACAAAGGTTTATCTGTTTTTATATTAAGGAACCAAGACCCAGCTCTGATGTGGTAAAGCTTCAGGATCCTAGCTCAGATTCCACTAAAAAATTGTTAAATAATGAGAAAAACTGAAGGCATGTTTGGAGACAAACTGAGATTGGGCTGATCAGTAGCTAAAAAATTCAAGAGGAAAATGACCAGTATATTATGGTATAAACATAATTCAAAAATAGAAAATGAGGATGCTACTTGGGAAACATCTGGCAGAGTCATCAGCATCAGAGCTAGTGGCAGAAAGCGTAGGAATGCTGAGGACACTGGACACAGTCTTGGTCCCTTCATGACCAACACGTGAGGAAAGCTTCTTCGGATAGCTTACTGGTGGTTCACAGATAATTAAGCCTTGAGTATCTTTTATGTGCAAGTATGTAATAGTAATTAGTTACTTTATACATTTATGTTGCCTATATCTTGCATGCACAATCTCTCTGCGCTCATCTCTCCAAGCCAAGCAACCCTGGTGCCAGCAGGATCCATAGTGGTGTGGTGCACAGTGGGGTTTCTCAAACCTCAGGCAAGCAAGAGAAACCCACCAGAAGCCTGCAGCTCATGCAACAGCATCTGATGAAACCTGGGCAAGGTCAGGAGCAACAGTGGCTAAGCCTCCCCCCCACCTATAAAAGAAGCCTCTGGAGAGCACAAGGAACCAACAGGTCGCATGGAATGGCACACAGGAAGGGCATTGAGCTCTGCCAGTTCAACCAGAGAGCAATGGTATCTACGCAGCACAAAGTCATGGCCTCTCTATACTCTACACCTGCCTTGATGTCACAGCTGCTCAGCCAGAGCTCCAGTGGGAACATGCACTCCCCAGGTGTCAGGCTGCAGGCAGTGTCCAGCTCTTACACCAGTAGAGGATGGCAGCAGTGAGCACACCTGCGGCAAGTGTGGCCAGGTAGAGGAACTCCTCTGCTTAGTGACAGGAATCCAGGAAGCAGTGAGGAGGACGAAGAGTACAAAGGAGCGTGAGAAAGGGATAGACTACTGGAATCACACCCTAGCTGCCCCGAGACAGGCCCAACAGGATGTATGACACCAAGCTTTCCCTATCCTCTCTCTGATTGATCACAGTGACTTAAGAGATAGGGGGAATGGTGACAAGTTCACTGAGCAGTGCAAGAGGCACATCTCCTCTGTGTGAGGTCTGGACAGACTTTAGAGCTGGACAAAGGAAAATCTAATGAAGTTCAACAAGGATAAGTGTAGAGTCCTACACCTGGGGAGGAACACCACCATATAGCAGTACAGGTTAGGGGTAGACCCACTGGAAAGCAGCTCCATGGAGAGGGACCTTGGCATCCTGGTGGACAATAAGTT
>JANHFX010013725.1:29379-42417 GCA_027560015.1 Chloroceryle amazona | reverse complement strand
TGCATGCGCTGCTGACTCATAGTTAGTCGACTATCGATCAACACCCCCAGGTCCTTTTCCAACTTGCAGCTTTTCAAACACACATCCCCAAGGCTGGAGCTTACCATGGGGTTGTTATGACTCCGGTGCAGGACCCGGCACTTGGCCTTGCTGAAACTCATGCAATTAACCTTGTCCCACTGATCTAACCTGTCTAGGTCTACTGTAAAGCTTCCCTACCCTCTAGCAGATCGACACACCCACCTAGCTTGGTGTCATCTGCAAATTTACTAAGAGTACACTCAATCATTAATAAAGATATTAAAGAGAACAGGCCACAGTACTGAACCCTGTGGAACACCACTTAAAACCAGACACCTGCCAGATTTTGCTCTGTTCACTACCAACTCTTTCAGCCTGGCCATCCAGAGAATTTTTTATCCACTGCAGTGTACTTATCCAAGTCTTGTGCCGTAACTGTCTGAAGAATGCTTTGGGAGACAGTGTCAAAGGCCTTACTAAAGTCCAGGTAGACAATGTCCACAGCTCTTCCCTCATCCACTAGGCAGGTCACCTTGTTCTGAAGGAGACCAGGTTAGTCAGACAGGAGGAAAAAAAAAAAAAACAAATAACAAACCACGCAAAAAACCCGCACCAACCCAAAACACACACACAAAAAACCCAAACACAGCTTGACGGTAAAGGTTACACTTCATCCATCTGCCACACTGCAGCAGAGGTAATAAGGACTGTCAAATAAGCCATCTGATTTCTCCCAACCTCAATAATGGTTTATTACACATCCTTGTCTAGCATGAAATAATTCTGTGAAAAATAAACTAAGCATGCATCTTATTTGGGTTACAGAAAGGTCTGAATCATTTATAACTGAATTAATTTCTAGAAAGGCTTATGAGCAGCCAATTAGTAATATTTGTGCTTGGATCTGCCAGTTGGCCCAGAACTGCAAATCAGTATTAGTTTTGACATAAAGACTGTAGTATTCACAGATAAAAAACCTTCAATCAAAATCAAGAATATCCCTGAGAATTACTGTCTTGAATGGAACATGCCTGATAACTGGCCAGATAACTTTATTAGCCAAAACTGCCTAAGATGTTTCCCAACTGCTGATTAAAAAACTGATTCTGCATTCCTCATACAACATCCTAAGTCTTGATTTTTGGTTGTATTCTCTATAAAATCCTAAAAGACTGGGAGGAAAGAATGATGCCACACATAAAGCCTGTAGACATGCTAGCAAACTGTACATTTGTGTCCATTACATTTCCAGATTGAGGACGTCATTTTCTCCACTTCTGGCATTCCACTTTTTCCACAAGCACTAAATGAGTTTTAAACTCATCTGAATCACCTTGAGAAATTTAAGTAAATTCTGCAAATCATCAGGTAACAAAAGCAGTAAAGCAATGTGCTGCATCTGATGACCTGCAGAAGCATCCTTTCAAAGACTGTTAAGGAAAACACACACATTCAGTCATCCCTGCTTACAAGATGGAAACATGGGTGAGGATGTGGCTATACCACAGTTAATGGATCCCAGGGGTACAGCAACACTCTTCAGTTGCTCTTATTTCCTCCACATTCTTTTCTCAAGCTTAATGTAGCCCAGCAGAATGGGGCACCAGAGGAAATTCTGCAATGTCTGGAAAAAAATGATGTTTTGAGCTTCTTCTATGGCTGAGCAAAGACTATTCCCTGGGAACCTTGTACTTCCTTTGACTTGTCATCCTCCCATCACCCAAGACTGACAAGAGTTAGCCCAAAAATAAATATAAGAGAAATAAAGAGATGAAGAAACCCAAAAAGAAGCTGTGTGCAAGTGTTCTTCTTTCTTGAATGATTTTTAACAAGCCGCATCAGTCAGAATGTCTGCCTGATGTCACGGTGGTGGGTCACAGGCTGGACTTGATGATCTTGGAGGTCTATTCCAGTCTCAGAAATTCTGTGATTTTAAATGCATTCTGTGTTCTTTACTACCAACTGCACTCTCTTTTAGGTTACAAACTTAAGGACAAGTTGTATAGCCAAAAGGTTTTTTCAGAAATTCAAAGTAACATATTTTTCCCATGAAGAATGCATTCACACTTCCTTGAAGTAAATTACAACAAAATCCTATATAATTACAGCATAAGCTTTAAAGGTTTTACACCGGTAAGCAATGTTAGAAAATGAAGACAGTGGAAAGTTGTGTAATGCTTAGAGGAGTACTTGAAAGCTTTTAAGTTAAGCATCATTTAAAACAGATTGTAATTAAGGATTTTCCCTTTTTTTATTACATATTAAGGTCTCTAAGAGCATAACTTCCATAAATAGTCAAGAATAAACTACATTCAGACCTACATATAAGCACATTTCTTGGCACAGATAAATGAAAACTGTGATTGCTGACATCTCCTTTATTTTTTTTTTTTCATCCCAGCCCTTGTTTTATTTATATGGCTCTGCACACTTTTTTTTTTTTTAATTATCCTAGGAAAAGAAGGGGTGGAGGGAAAGAGATCTTTGTTTTCCAACTGAGACAGTGAAACACATTCCAAAGCTGCTTTTGTTTTTAATTTACAGAAGCCCTCATGTCTAATCTACTAAGCCAACAAATAATCTGTTTGCCAGGTTTTACATGAGAGTCATGAAAAGTGCATACAACTGCTGACTTTATTCTTTTTTAGGATACAGATTCATTCTCTGCCATAAACTTGAAAAGATCATTTTGGAGAACTTTTCACAATGAATTTATTTTTAACTATGCATTTTGTTTCCCAGGAGCTATTTCATTTTTATCCAGTTACTTGAGTATCTGTGCCTCTCTTTTCCTTAACAGAAACAAAAGCAGTGTGGTTTGCCTATCTAAAAGATAAGATAGGTAGGACTTTACACTTGGTCATGAAAGCAGCTGTTTAAAAGCAAAAAGGAGAGTATTGAGAAATGTGTTCCCCTCTGAAAAAAGTTACAGAGCAGATGACCACTCCCACATATTTCTATACACAGGACAAAATTAGTTTTCATCTTTCTGTTCTTTTAGCATAACCCTATATCCTACTCTTCCTAATATTTAAAGTGAATCTCGGTATTTAAAAAAATGTGTATCATGAGATCATGGGGGACAAAGTGGAGAGAGCAGGCCAGCAACACGAAAATGTAGTGTCTCTATACTGCTGTAAATATCTTCTGACAAATTCACGTTTGCAGGCAAGGAAGAAACATTGTTTTGCAGTGGAATTTCTGGATGGTATGAAATACTGCAAGGACATTTCTTCTGATGCAGAGGACTGTGCCACCACATTTACTTCCATCCTCTCCTTTCTGGTACATTTCCTCCATTAAACAGCTATAAACGTAGCACAGGGGTATCTATGAACCTGAAGGACAGAAAGAGCGCTAGTGAGCTACCTGTCAACTTCCTCAAAATCAAGTTCTGCTGGGATTTTCAGAGGTGAAGGGATCAAAATGCACTGTGTTCCTCCAGAAATTCACATTTGTCCTTTGCTCCTCTCCTTCTCTTAAAGGATATGGGGCTTGAAATACACTGAAGCTAGTAAAACAACTAGTCTAGTTCTTGTCCTAAAAAGAGCTTATTTACTGATGTCTTAATTAAGGGTATTCAAAATGTACTAAGAACTTACATTGGAGAGAAAAAGAATCGGGATGATTGGGTTATAAAGTCCTCTGCTCCAAGATGTGCAACTTACCTTCCACACAGTTACTCCATCCACAAGCATTAACCATTCCTTTCCACTTTATTCACATTTCCAGAGCATTGTGCTAAAAATATTATGGAGATCCTGGCTATATGACTTCAGATAGATTTAAGCAAAGAAAATGAATAAGGAAGGACAAAGAGACTTCAAATAGTCATAAAACAATGGTTGAGACAACCTTTTTAATATGCTATGTGAACCAGAAATTGAGAGAAGAGCAGAAATATTGTTAACAAATTAACTGAGTTAACATCTATTTTGTTTGTAAATGTTTATGAAGGAGGTTCAGAGTCCCAACGTTTGGGAGGTAGTCTGTAACTTACAAAAATTAGTATAATTAGTATAATCCATTGTCTCCTAGCTCTAGGCAAAGGGCATTGGCCACAGCTCTTACTGCAAAATTGTGGATGGAGCCAAATACAGCATTCTTCAACTCAAAACAAACATTTCAGTACTTTTTCAGATTTTTTCAATGATACACTAGTAAATAGAATATCACAGGCAGGTGTTGAATTTAGATACATTGCAGAGTGAGCAGATGAAAATCTCACCATTTAATTTCATGCCTCTGGATTATCATTTCATTCAAGGAGCTCAATTTAGCAAATACCTCCCATCTACTATATTCCCATTGAGTTCTGTGTTACTATATTACAAGTCAATCCATTCGCATGCTAGTCACCAAATAGATATTCTGTGCCAGTGACTTTCAGAATTTTTTTAAACCATCCTAACAGATACAGATTTTCAAAATTTCCAAGAAAAAACAACCCCCCATGCAGAATCAGAATTATTTCTTAATTTGTCTTCTCACACTATGTTCACAAATCACTTTTAAAATCTGTATTCACCAGGTCCATCTTGCAGAACCATCAGTGTCCCTTCACAAAGTAACTCCTGTCTAAAATGTTAATCTCTTGAATACCTTCCTCAACTCTCTCAATTGAAATAATTCCTCCTCAGGTCCACATATTGTTATGGAGGAAAACTAGTCAAAATAGTTTGTACCTATGACACCATGGAGTCAGAATGTGAGCTTAGGCATCCACTCTCCTTCTCTTGAGTTAAGTTCTATCTCCACAGGAGAGCAGCCTCAAACAATGTTGATGGCTCTGGCATAAGGAGAAATCACCAAAAAATTCTCTTAATGAAGGACAACTGTAGCACAGGGAGAGTAAAGGAGTAAAATCAAACACATAGCATTGCCACCATTCCCCGTAAGTACTATATCATAACTGAGAAAACAAGCATCGTCCTACAAATCCCCTCCATTGCACCCTTCTGCCAATGTAATGTAATTTTTACGTCTAATTTTCTTACAAGACACTGGTCTGCAGAAATAAATGAGTTGTCTGTCACATGCTTCCATTAACGATGCATTTGCCAGTATTCAGCAGCTCCCAGGCCACTCTTATATGCAGACAGTTTAAGGAAGTAATGCAGCCTCCCCCTCCCACCCACCACCCCTGGTCAGGCTGCTGTGCCTTTCGTTTAATTTTTTTTTTTTTTGTTCAGCTCCTGCCTTTACATACCCCTTGAGGCACATGTTCTCCAAAGTGAGAAACACTCAAATATAGTTTACATTACCCCACAGAACGTTATAGAGAGGCAAGAAAATTGTCAAGCAAGGTGACAAGATTCACACCAAAAACCATTTTGTAAACTCCGAGATGTTGTCACAACAAACCCAGAGGAAGAATTCTCCTTCCTCAGTGGCCAATAATGGAGAAGGTGACAGGAGAGCAGAAGGGGAACTTGAAGACTCACATGCACTTGGGATGCTTTTCAGATACTCAGCTTTGGCTATACTTAGGCTACAAGATGATTTATGATCACCAATCTCTATTGCCAGTGCAACTGTTTACTTCAATTCTGCATGTTCTTTGATGGGTTGGTTACATTTTCACAGATGCTATCATCCCACTTGAGCTGTAATAATCTGTTGGAATTGCACTGGTACTATACTATGCTGCCAGCCAGCTCTACTGTACTGAAGTGTCCAATGCAACTGAATAGTGCAACTGCCTGAAATAAAACCTACAAACAACTTTCTTAAAGTGTTTCTTAACCAAGTGCTGCTCTGTAGGGAGGGATTATTCCCAAGATCTGATAAGAGGAAACATGATGGAAAAAACAAGTGCCCAGAATGGCAAATTAGGGTATGGACAGATGACTGCAAACTATAACTAGGACAGCTTAACAAATTCCCACTGGCTAGAGAGAATATTAGAATCATTAAGGTTGGAAAAGACCTCTAAGATCATCAAGTCCAACCATCTACCCAACATTATCATGACCACTAAACCGTGTCCTGAAGTGCCATGTCTAAACATTTTTTAAACTGTATTAACAGACCATAGCATACTTCTGGATTCACTGCTATTGCAAAGGAAAGTAGATTACTTTAAACCAACTGTTACATTGAATCATGACATTCTAATACATAATACCTCTTACCTTGGAATGACAGTAGGTTACAAGCATGCATGTGAGCAATTAGAAACTCCATAAGGTGCTAAAGCCCAATTACTTGCCTCTCCCTGTTCTCTAAGTTTCTACCCCAATTGACTGCAAATCAATGCTGGACCACAGTTTCTACTATCCTAAAAGGACTCAACAGTTCTCACGTGTGCTTTATCCAAATAAACAGACGTGTCATATTTTCAGCTCTAAGTTGGCATCCATGAAGTCAATGGAACTAGATCAACAGCAGTGTTTCTGCTTGTAAAATGCATCTGCCTCAGGCCTAGTTTTCCCAGTTGTGCAGACCTATCTGTGCTGAGGGATGTACTAGAACACAGTGTAGCCTCCTTCCCTCTTGTGCACCAAATTTTCCTTTGCAAAAATAATCCAGGTACGTGAGGGGACTGTGCATCATATTACATTCTGACTCCCAGTTAAGCTGGGAACACCTGTGTCCCAGAGCACAAACACAACCAGAAGTATCTTGAAAAAAGATAGCCAATATATTCAAGGCTTTGAGGTTTATTAACAGATTATGAGAGATTGCCAGCTAAGGCTGCAAATTAACACATTCATCAGTGCTCTACAGCAAATGAGGCCAGCACAGGAAATGGTATCTTGCACAATTTCTGTTGCTTTATTTTACAATAACCTATTTCACTCTGAGATCCCAAACTCTGATTTAAGCTCCCCCGTGCTCAGCACTGCATTGCATTTCCACAGCTCCACTAAATGCAAATGTTTAAATGAAACCAATCTCCTCTCGTAAGTATACACAGAAGTCCCCAAGATTATTTCAGAACAAGAAAATGGACACAACATCCTCAAGCTTAAAGAAGAGCTGCAATCAGGAATGACAGTCTCATTCACATAGCATCTAACATTTCAGCAATCAAGTAAAAAGACAGCCAAAGTTGGCTGCAGCACTCAAGCTTTTCCATCAGAAAGGATTTCTGCCTGATACTAGGAATTCAGTGTATATTCCTCCCCTCCAAAAAGTCAAAAGAACAGGACTCCCCTTTACCTCTCCTTCATTAACATGGATGTTCCTGCTAAGCCAAGGTAATGTTGTGTCACATGAGGCAGCACACAGGTGCAGAAAGGAAAGGGATTACTGCACAGATACAAGCTTTTCATTGGAAGAAACCCACAGGGATACATGCAAGAGGTACTCTAAACCCTGCATGCAGCTGCAGAATAAAGCATATTAGGCATGAATATTTCTACTACGGTACAATCAGAAAAGAACTCTACTCGTGAGATTAGACCAGAGAGGACAGACTACCTTGGGAACCAACGACAATAAACATCAGCTAACAGTAAGACTTACTACCTTTTTTTTTTTGACCTTTTGTCCAACCTTCATTCAGGATACTCTTTAAAAAAAGATACTCTTTAAAAAAAAAATACTTCCCATGGCATTAGCTCATATGAGAGTTTAACCAGCTGATCATGCTTTCCCTGTTTCTGAAACACAGATGTTATTGTTTAGTGATTTTTTTTTTTTCAGAAATACATTCTTAACATATTTGTCTAAGAATGTTTCTTCGTAGCAATTAATATTTCAAAAATATTAATTGAAATACTGTTTAAACCACAGAACATATAGCATGTGGACAGTGGCAGGACAAACTACTCTGCGCTGCTGTCACCTGTTCTTTATCCTTCCATGTTTTCAAATGCTGGTTTCTCCACTGAAAGCCATAATGCAAGTGACAGTCCTGAGAAGCTCATGGCTCTGCACAAACTGTTAAATATTCGCAATCACTGGGACAAAGTTATTGAGCATCCTGTTTTCCTAGGGGAAAAGTCATCCCAGCTGAGTCAAAGAGCTGTCCTATCTTGACTTGGACTGAAACTACCAAATTCCAAATATGAACAAACGGCTACAAATTATTACACCGAGTAACATCAAAGAGCTTAGAAAGTCAGGAAGTGAAGCAGATATTATACAACACATCACAAGGCAACTAAAAGAAGCTGAACAATAACAGGTCAATAATTGGTCAACTTCTCACAAATATTTTCCTCGTTTTAAAATCAGAATTGCTACTGTTTTTTAATCCTAAAGCTTTAGGGGCATGATGCTCTGTGACACTTAATGGGAAGCCAAGTCTTTTTTTAGCTCAGATAAGAATGGCACTGCTGTGCAACCACTTTGTGGCCCATGTGAAAACATCTAAGCAAGGCACAGAAATGTCTTCCTGTTTTGAAACACCACTCATTAACAAAAGCATCTGGAGCAAGTCTGGTACTAAAATACATTCATGGAGATCACAGTGCCTACGTGGCACTAAGTAAATAGTTCTCTGTCACATTTGTTTCAGAGCTGACAAAAAAAAAAAAATAAATCCCACACTTAAATTCCTTTTCCCTTGCTCTCAGTTCCCTTGTCAATAGCACCATTACAAGTGCTTAGCAAACTGACATGATCCAGCTTACAGTAGCTGAGATGAGACAGAGATGGGACACTACTTTTTTGTGTCTTTAACTGAGGACAATCCACCAATCCAGCTTCCAGTGTTCACCCAGAGATGTCTAGACATGAGTAAGAGGGCAGCATACAGCAGTGCCAGGGCATGAATTTAAGTCTGTTTTGTCACTGAAGCAAGCTCATCAGGAACTACACTTCCCACATACCCTAAGGAGAGGCTAAGGGGGTGTATGAGCAGTTCAGGTATGAAGAAAAACAGAACACTGCATTTTTATAAAAATCTTCTAACACTTTACACAGTACATCAAAATACTCAGGACTCTACACTGGAGTCCATTCACTAACTTAATAGTATAACTAATAGCAGAATGCTAACCTACTCAATGAATGAGTACTCCAAAGTGCAGACAGGGAAACAGAGCACAAAAGAATGAAGTTTCTTGAAAACAGAAAAAGCAAATGACAAAACCATTCTTGCAGGCAATCCTAACTTCCTAGTGAGTAAAGTGGTGAAGCCCTAAATTATTCTTTAAGAAAGTGAATTTACCAGCATCACTCCTTGAGGACCTATTCATTATGCTCCTTGAATGCCTCCCCACACCACAACTCCAAGCCCCTTAGCACTACATACCCAAACTCACATTGCCTCCTTTAGCCTCTTACCGCTCGTGCTCCATTATCTCATCTGTCACATCTCCAAAGCAGGACTTTGTACCATCCTTTTCTAACTCGTACTACCTCATCTGCTCAGCACCTTTTCCTTTCCATCCCAACCCTTCTGAATATATACAACATATACAAGGAATTGTATCACATTATCTAGTGATAAGTACAAGGTAGCTTATTCTTTTTCAGGACACCCAGTATGAGGTAGTATGATAGGAGAAGGCTACCCAGGCTAGTTTTCCAGGACTCCGGGCAGTCACTTTGCTAATGTCAAAGACAAAGCCTGTGTGTTAATGAAACTAGAAACTACTGCCTTATGTGGTGAATTCCTGCTTTGCTAGATCTTGGAATGAAGATTAAAGACTGTGTGGTCAGAACTAAAAGATATAAAAATCAAATGCCCTCATACCAAGGATAACTTATTTAGCAGCCTCAATCTCTAACTCCATGAGCTGTTTTTAAGCACATCTCATTGATGACACACTGAATTTCTTGGCTAGATGGGGGGGGAGGGAGGAGATATTTTCTAGTCCCTTCATAACACATACACATCCCTCACACATTCCTTCATCACATATCTGAGAAATAGAACCTGAACAGTAACCAAAGACTGGGTATATTCAGTGTGGATTAAAGGCTGCATGTTCAAAAAAGCATTAATTTGGGTGGATTGGTCAAATTCTTCTTACAGTTGTTTTATTCCGGAAATTCCACAACAGAAAAATAATTCTTTTGATATTCACATTTCAAAGAGCACAATATTTTCAATAGAAGATGATAGTGCTACTGATTTATATAGACTGTGTAGAAACCTGCAAGCACATATGCACAAACATACATGCACAGCATATACATATGCATATGCAGAACTACTGTAACAGAGAAGGAGATTCTTTCATTTTGCCTTTTGTGCTACTCACTCCAGGAATCTATCCTTGATCTTGACAGAACTGATAGTTTATAATGAATACTTTTCCAGCTTTCACGACAGGCATCACCTCACACCTGTAAGATTTGTTCACCATTTCTCTGTATTTCCTTTTTAAACATAGTTACTGTGCTGTTTGCCTCTAATAAACATTTTTATTGTGCTTAAATATCTTATTGGTTCAGGCAAAAACAAAATAAAAGAAAACAAAGAAGTAAACAAGAGGGTATGCTGTGCTTCTACAAATGGAAAGACACCCTGAAAGGATAAAGAAACCAGGACAAAGTCAAGAGATATGCCACTGCTGTATTACAGATTAACTACACATGACATTTAGAAGTGCCTCATTTTCCCTTTAGTTACATAGAAAGAGAGATATAGGAAAATGGCAGTAATTCTGAGGAAAGCCCTGACTCCTCTATTTAAGTACCTGCATGGTCCTCAGAAAATCTTGGCATTTTTTTCTATTATATTTCTCTCCACAACCATCTGAGATTCAGAACAGATTCTTCTCATCTAATAGAAAGGAACCAACGCATTAAGAGGCTGAATGACCTACTGAGGGTGACACCAGGAAATTATGGCAAAGCTCTAAGAATCTCACATAGAGAATACTAACATTTTGAAGGGCAATGGGTTTTGTGCATCAGTTTAATACAGCTGATATTAATCCCAGAAATAATATCAAAAGGAGGATAAGATACCAGATGTACAGCACAGTAAACAGACTCTCTGAAGGAAAAATTTAAGGACACAATACCCAATTCATTCTATTTTATGGAACCAAGTCAGCACAGATAACAATTACATTCTACACTGATGTGGTCAGACTTTATCATTGTGACATTCCTTCCTCATTTCTTTTTGTGCATTTGTCTGCTGAGATTTGAAACCTCCTTGGATCTAGGTACTAGACTTAAAACTACCTATTCCAAGATTTTAAGTGTTTCAAGTAACGATCGTTCTAAGTAAATTATTGAGATTAGACAGAGCTAGCTGAAAAGGTAGGCTGTATTTTAGGTGATCTGTTTTCAAATGCTTTTGACCAGTTCTGTAAACTGAATAGGAAAAAAAATAAAACTGCGGAATCAGATATCTCACAAAATCAAGAACATCTGTTCCATAGGTTCAGGCTGTTATTCAATCTAAATAGAGAACTTGTAACCTACAGATAAAGCCCTGGTTTGCTACCTTCTGTTTAACATGAAACTTCCATACATACTAAGTCTTATAACACAATCAGTGAGGGAGGTCTTATTCCATCACCTCTTTGCAGAAGTATAAATCCCACACAGGGTAGAAAGCAGTGAAGAGTCATTCCCTTGTTCACGTGCAGATTAGGAGGAAGAGGCAATTTCAAGGCCACTGAAATGCTTGTATCAAAGCCCTAGTGCTTATGGAGGCAGCTTAAGGAAGCAACCATGGAATTTGTAGATCTCAACATCCCCTCATAGCCTACTGCTCCAGCTGAGCACAGAGAGGAATATCATTCTGCAGAACAGTTTTTGCTTCCTGCGATACCCTGCATTTTAGTCTAGCCCATCTCTGGAAAGAAGCTGCACTGGAAGTTCAATCAATTCCACAACTTCAAATGGGTTTTAAAACCAGCATACATGAAAAGAGGAATAAAGGGGAGCTTCTAATTCTATCTCTTTATGAATACTTATGAAAATACTGTGGATCAAAGCCTCTTCCTCTGCAAGAAAATTTCAAGCCTCCTGTAGGACTCAAAGGAACTCATTTTATATTTCAGTTCTCATAAAGCATGTGGTCTCACAACAGCCTTTTCCCTAATTTACAGGGAACTGCTTTAGAAATGGAGCAAAGCAGTCTAAACAGGGCCCTTCTCCTCCCTTCACAACAGGGGAAAATAGTATCAGGAATTTACCAAATATTTAAGCTATCTCTGTCATTACCTTAGCAACCAGCTCTACATGAAGGGAAGAGACCAGCATGGCTGAGTCACAACCTGAAAAGTAAGAACGAGCTACACAGGCAGTGTAAACAGGGATGGGTATCTTGGGAAGAGTACAGAGATGCTGCCCGATGGTGTAGTCATGAGGTCAGGAAGGCAAGGCATGGTTGGAGCTGAACTTTGCAAGGGATGCAAAAAATAACAAGACGGGCTTCTACAGGTACATCAATGAAGAAAAGGAAGGCAAAAGAAAACATACCCCCCTGAAGAACAAGAATAGGGAGCTAGTAGCAACAGATGAAGAGAAGGCTGAAGTTCTCAATGACTTTTTATCCTCAGCCTTCACTCGCAACCTCTCTCCCAACACCTCCCAAGTGAAAAAAACCCACAAGGCCGGAATCAAGGTGGTGAAGCAAGGCCTTTGACACGGTCCCCCACAACATCCTACTCACCAAGTTGGAGAGATGTATTCAATGGGTAGACTGTTCAATGGACAAGGAATTGGTTGGATGGCCACATCTAGAGGGTAGTGGTCAATGGCTCAAAGTCCAGATGGAGATCAGTGACAAATGGTATCCCTCAGAGATGATACTGACACCTGTATTGCTTAACACTTTTATCAACAACATAGACAGCAGGATTGAGAGCACCAGCAGTAAGTTTGCAGATGACACCAAGCTGAGTGGTGCTGTCGGTACACCAGAGGGACAGGATCCATCCAGAAGGACCTAGACAAGCTGGAAAGGTGGGCCCAGGTGAACCTCATGATGTTCAACAAGAGAAAGTACAGGGTCCTGCACCTGGGCCAGAACAGTCCCCACTATCAATACAAGCTGGGGGAGGAGGCAATAGAGAGTAGCCCTGCAGAAAAGGACTTGGGGGTGCTGATAGACAAGAAGCTGGACATGAGCAGCCAGTGTGTGCTTGCAGCCCA
>JANHFX010013725.1:6527-25309 GCA_027560015.1 Chloroceryle amazona | reverse complement strand
GTAATACAAATCAATATATATTAAAAAATACATATTACAAGTCATAAATCATGTGCACATTCTAGCTGGGGAGGAAGGGCAAACTGGGCAGTCCTAACCTGGACTAAATTGACCCTGGAAGACAAACTGCATCAAAATTCTGGCATGAAGTCTCAGAACATGGCTACTCTTTTCCCAGCAATTGGAGGGGGGTGGAATTCTACCCCAAGTTTTAGACGGATTTCAGATTTAGACATTCATTCAATTGTGCTCCTTAAAATTATCTTCAATTATATATGCCTCAAACTGGAAATAAATGTCCTTCTGACCACGAGTATTATACCTCCAGTCTCAACTTGAAAATAAGCTATTGGAAAAGAAGCGTGCTAGGATATGCCACCATAAAGAAAATTACGCCACGAGGAAGGCATTCCCTAAGAGCTCACTAACCTGAGATGGAAGGACAACAGCCTCTCTCTCCTCATTAAGACTCAGGATATTATCACGCATGTTTGAGAGATACTCTTAGCACTTTTGTCTTTTCTTCTTAGGTTCTCTGCCTCAAGAAAAAGATGAAAGAACAGGATATCACTGCTTAGCTCCATGTTTATTTCCTCCTGCATCAGTTTCTCTTTCCACTTGTTCCTGTTACTAGCACAAAACCTGAATCTGTCTTACAGTTGTCCTATGGGGACCCATACGAATTCACTAAAACTAGAGGCTAACACTTGTCATCAACTCTTCCTATTACAGAACTACTAAAAAGGCCTAGACGTGGTATTCTGTACTGGTTATTGGAACCTTGATGTTGATTTTAGCAGAAACCCATTTTCATGAATCAAAGATATGCTAGAGCTTATTAAATAAAGTATGACCTGTAATACAAAGAGGCCTTCCTTTTTTTCATCATCTGCAAATACAGTTTTCAAACGGAATACTGTGAAAACACAATAAACTTGTAACCCTCTACAGCACTAATCACTGAATTCCGTCCCCCAGGAAAAAAAAAGCTATTAATCAACAAAGTGAGCCATAGTACTCCTTTCTACTTCTTCATCCAAAGGAATAGGTGTTTAGGTGGTTTGGGTTTTGTTACGGGTATGATTTGACTCAGTCATCTAGGAGGTCCTTTCCAACCATGAATGTTGTGCGATAGAAAGTTTTCATGAAATCAGCAATGTTATCTGTCCAGTCAGTCAGTCAGTCAGTAGAACAGTGACTGACTCCACGTGCTCTCAACCTTATTAAGCTTTGATGTACGATTTGATACAGCAAACATCTCCTTAGTAAAATCCTCATATGTCAAGCCTTAAAGTGGAATATCACTTTTGGAGGAGGCTATGAAGTGCTACTTCTGCACAAACAAAAAAACCCTTTTAAGGAGAAATGGGAATAGTCACACATTGCTAATATATTCACTCAGACAGACTGCTAAATTCTTTGCTGGTATGGCTGCTATCATTGATTTCAACAAAGCCCCTCTGAGTCATTTAAGTAGTAAGTAATCCTCAAAAGTGTTCTATTTTTATTTTAAAATATTCACTGTAAAATGTTAGTTTCATGAACAAGTACTAAAAAGTTGATCTGTCAATTGCTCATTAATATTTTCTATCTATACATAATATTTAATATATTTATTATTGCATAGAATACAGTATCTCTTAATGCTATATTAAATGTTATATTAAATCTATATTATGCATGTGTATATATTTATATTGTTTATTAAATATTGGGTATGTATCCCTACAGATATGTCATGAATCAAAGCATATGAGACACTCGTATCAAGTTCAGTAAGGACCTTTACATAGCCTACTTTCCTCTAGAGGCAGAGGTATCCCTTTAAGTTAAAAGGTGTAACTGATGTCTTCATATATTGTTCAATCGCCAAAACCCAACCACACTGGCCTTAACCAATCTTTATGTAAATTTATGTAAAATGCATTGCTGCACTTCTATTCCATACAAATTGAAGTCCATTTCTTTTGTGTTTCAAGCAGTTATATTCAGGTGCAATACCTGTTTTCGCCCGAATTTCTGGTTTTAAGTCACAGATAAGCATTACAGCACAAGTTCCTACTCTGCTTCCCATGGAAAAACAAGGATTCTGATAACCTGTTTACAATCTGGTAACCACTGGTTGATTCAAGGGAATTGATATTTGAAAAAAGGAACCGAGGAAACAGTCTTGGATCCATCACTGCAAGAAGTACCATTCTCAGTGTTATCCTCTCATTTAAGGAATATGCTGTTCCAGACTGCAAGTTAACTAGCTCACTTTGTGACAGGCTTTTAGCTTGTAGAAGGAAGAATACCTTTTCTGCCCATTTCCACCAGGTTTCCCTATATAGACTCTCTTTGCTTGGGCATAGGCAGAACTCAGTGTAATGTAAATAAATTTTCAGTCTGGCAATTTGGCTTCCTCTCCCTGAAGTCAATGGGATTTTTGCCCAGTAGAAGTTCAGCCCTTTTACTTCAAGACTAAACATTTCCTGACACCCCCCCCCCCTTTTTTTTTTTTTCTTCTGAGTAGAAGAAAGGAACTAAGCCTGGCAAAACGCCTCATCAATTTACACTCCAAAACACAACACTTCAGCTGAAATAACAAGGCACCATTTGCAAAATACGAATTCTCTGTAAGTACATTCCCTAAGGCTGTTTATTGAGACAAAAAAAAACACCCAACAAAACAAATAATACAACTAAAATATGATGGAAGTAAATTATGCAATTCCTCCCAACCCCACATGATATCATGAGCTGGGGCAGAAATCACATTAAAATCTGACAAACATAGTAAGATTAAGTTTTCAGGTACACTCTGCTTCCACTAAAGGTGCAAAAATTCTACTGCTCATCTTTCCTAAACTTTCTTCTTAATAGATTTTTGTTAACTGCTCCTACGTGATAATAAATACCCACTTTGGAAAGACTCTAGAAAACTATTTATTTTTCATAGTTATTATTAAATGAGATATACTAATAGTCCAAATCCTGTTACACTGCAAATACCTGCAAGATGTTTATCTAACAAGCCTTATGTCAGCCTAACAGTCAAGCAGCCTGTTTTCCTAAATTAAAGCAAAGCATCATCTGATAATTTAACATTTAGAAAGCAAAGCATCCAGAATACAGAACATTTGCTACAATATTCCTATCTGGCCATATATTAATGTTACAAGAGGTTAATGTGCCTATATTCTTGGTGAAAACACTAAGTTTTAATTGCCTGTATTTTTTTCATTTTGTATTTTTTTCATTTTGTATTTTTATGTGTTTAGTTTTTTTTTTATATATATTTATACATAACCATGCCACATTTATATAACTTTTTTTTATATCCATCATAGCAAGTTCCCCAATTCCAGTAAAATAAAGCACTGGCACAGCAGCCTAACAATTGTGTTAGGCTGCAATATTCAGAGAGGCATCAAGGAGCAAATGCGCATGACATCAGATTTAAACAAAAGTCACCTTCCAACAAAAGTTCAAGTCAATGCAATGGGACAGCCCTATCTAGATAAAATAGGGATGAATTGTAAGTGCTTTAAAGATGCTGATATTTTGAAGCTAAATATCACTTGTTTGAGCACCATCAGCCAAGTACAAAGGGCCACTGCAAGCAGTATATACTTAGAGAAGTATAATGCAATTATTTATTGGTTAAACATATGGAAAATATTTAACAAGCTATGAAGCCAAGTGTTACTGCTCACCATCCCAGCAAGGCAGCTGCACAGTGTTCCCAGGCCAGGCAGGCAACGATCTGCCTCCAGAGATCCCTGCAAGGCATTCTCATCATGGCTGAGCTGCCACCTTCTACTAGCCTCATTGACACGGACTCTGCTCCCCGATTCCCTTTTCCTTTTAAGATTCTACACCTTTCCATGATGCCTTTTTCCCCCTCTAGAACACTTGAGCTACTAATGACCCTCTCTCAGAAATCACGTGTATGCCTGTATTTTTTACCTTTGTCTCTTCAAAGATTTTTATCACAGGTATTCTGTAGGAGCTACAGTCTAGATTAAGCAGCTATGCTGTATCAGAGCTAGGCCTTGAATCCTTGGTATGAAGGCAACTTAAAACCTAACATGCAGGGAAGCTTTTAACAGGAGCTGCAGACAGGGCAACACATCTCTCTGACATATCCAAGTCTCCAGTATAAAACAGTCTAGAATTTTGCAGGCATCTAGATGTCAACATTGTGCTATCAGCTTCTTGTTATATACAGCAGTTTTCATGATGGCATATTTGGTACAGTTATATGCAGTGATATTACTATGAGGTAACACAATGATAAGTCATGTCTCTGACTTCTAAAACAGCTTTCCCTATCGGCCTGGGGCCAACAGCCATTGGGCAGTCTCCTTTACGATGCTGAAAGTTAAGCAAAGCCAAGTAAGTCATTCTATTATACAGACATTATACACACATTTTAAAATGTTCAGCTGTATTGCAGTTTCTGGAGAACAATACCATGTTTTAGATTTACTCTATCTTCAGGAGTTTTATTTTTAAATTGAAAAAGGAAGGTTTATCATGTAACTAAAGTGAAGAGCAAGCTAGGAAATATTACAAAGAGAGCAAAATCTATCCCAGACACAGGCTCTGGAGGAAGAGAGTACTTCACTCACAAGTCCATCCACAGACAGTGTCAATATATTGCTGTCTAGACATCAAACTGAGGATAGGCTAGACAGACTTGGCTTTTCTGTGCTACTCTTAAAATTGAGGAAAACTACTTGCCCTTTCAAAACATACTCTGAGGTATGGTACCTTAATATTTCTTTAACACTTACAAACTCTCAGGTAGAATGCATTGGCAAAACATAAGTCAGAGTATTATTCTATTATTACCTATTTAACACCTAGTTAAACATTACTTAACCCACTGGCATAAACCCAATACATCCCCATTAAGTTAAATATTGCTAATGCACTATTGTTTAAATTAAGCGCTAGTCTAAGCAGCAATAAATGTCATTCACAGTCATTAGGGTAAATTGGTTCCCTGGGCAACATACCGGGAATGCAGGTGTCCTGATTACATGGGTTCTCATTAAATACAGTACACTATTCCTTTAAAAATAGAACTCAAGCTGATTGTTACAAAAAACTCCACTATTATGTTCTGTATCAAGGAAGGATGCACAAACCCAACTACCAGAACACACATGTGCCCATCTCCCTGCAGCAACTCCCAGATCCCTTTACAGAACAACATTTGCCAGTTGTGTCACGGCTTAGTTACAGGCCCTGAGTACAGAAGCTCTACTGAGATAGGGATCTACAGGAAAACAAGGAACTATTGAAGCCTGGCATCCTCCTGCAGAGAGCTCTTTATATGACTGAAATCTTGAAGCAGATAAGGCTCTGCACAGATGGAACTACTGCTCCTATAATAAATTGTGGTACCAGAGCTTGAGATGATAATCACTTGCTATTTATCAAGGACTGCATCTTCTATGAAGACCTTAGTATACCTCAGGGGGCTAAATAATAATGAGATATACTGTATCTCACACACCTGAAGTATTACAGATCAGCTGTGATAATACATTCATGTTCTTACTGCATTTTTCAGTTACTAATGTGACCAAATAGCCTAAAGTGTATTAGCTTAATAACCATAAAAACCCCACAGATTTACAAAAATGTGCTCCTTTTCTTTCCTTTTTAAAAGGAAAACAGGCTTTGAAATGCTAAGTATTTTAATTTCTGTTCAATAAGGGATTCATGAATTGCAAGAGTTAAGAAGTGATTGTAGTGCCGAGAATCGCATGTACTGCTCCTGTAAGCAACTACTTCATGGAACTGAAGGACAGCTAGTGATCCTTGCCTTGAGGTTAGCAATTTGGTATCTATTTCATTTTTTTGATGACAATATGAAACCTATACACCATTTACATAATTCAACACACTTGCATTCTTATGCTGGGCTTTGGAATTTAGATTAGTAACAGAAACATGACTTACTTTGGTTAAACAATATAGATGTCATCCATTAAAATATTAGTTTTACTCATTGTCCCAGTGAAACTTTTTCACTAGAACATTTTCAATGTGGAGATGCAGTTCCTTCCACACAGACCTTTCTAATAAAATTATATGTAGACTGAATGACATCAAGAGGTTTACCGATTCTACTTTCTATTGGTAATGAAAACCAAAGAAATTTATTCTATAAAACCTACCACAAAGCAAGAACATTATGACTTCATGCAATAAACATTAAATATTTGTATGTTAAGAATCAACTAAAGAAACTGAAATGAAAGATACTTATACAAAGAATGAAAATGTTTTATGTAAATAAGCATCACACAGGTGCAAATTCACTAGCTGTATGAGTATGTGCACATGCAAAGAGAAGGAGCCTCGGAGAACTTTTTTTTTCATTAGTCATTTGTGAGGCCCTCAGAGCAGCAAGCATCGTTTGCTAAGTTTTCAAAGTGGCACTCTCCACCACCCTCATTCATCGTAACTAGCAAAGCCAAGAATCACAAGTTTATGATAAGTAAACCTTACACAAGTGTTCACCTAGAATCTTTTATATGTGAAAAGATGCAAGGAGAATGATTCTGAAGGTGACTGCTATGAATAGGTTTGGATAAAGTCCATTACACTTTTGAAGGCAGATATAAGTCATTCTACTCAACTCCTAACACTGCTTGACCTTTACCAAACATATGCATCAGGAAACCAGGAAAAATTAAAAACTGCCTAGTTTTGAATTTTGTTTTAAGCTTGAAAACCACTGTGTCTTTATGAAAATATTTGTTAAGAGACTTGTGAACAACACACATCCAGTTTTAAGTACATCAAGCCTGCGTCTCTAATAACAAGAGGGTGCTAGTACGGAGGATCTTGCACATTTTGCCAGTGTCTTAATATGCAGTTAGCTATATGTTGGAGAAAGTTCCATCTTCCCAGACACTGAGAAATTCTGCTATAACTTTTAATGAGTAATCAATAGAATCTAGCATTGCCAAACACGAACATTTAGAAATCATAAACTAGACCATTACCAAATCATGAGACTGAAATAGAAATTGCGATATTTGAAATAGTCTCAATATGTATGTCTTCCTGACATTTTAATCTCTAATATTTATATCACATTCAGATCTCATTTTGAGATATCAACGGACAACAGCAACGGACAACAGCAACAAAGAAAAAAAAAAGGGGGGGGGGGGGAACAAACAGAGGAAAAAGAAAACTTCTTGTCTCCAGAATGAAAGAAGATAAGTAGTAAGAGAAGCAATAGCAGTAGACAGAAATGTCTGTTCCCCTAATCAACTCCTTTAGATTATTTAGTGAACCAACACTATGTAAACAGTGCCCACAAGAGTGCAATTGCAGTTCACAGACACACGGGAAACAGTTTGAATGCTGGTAGAAGTGCACTAACAGCATACAAAATAGGCTGGGCCGGAGGCATTCAGCCAATATTCCAGCCACCCTTTCGCAAATGAAGCTCAGTGCTTCCACAGTCAAGGGTACTTGAAGGGTTTTTTTTAGTTAAAATTTATTTTAGCTAGAGATGCGATGTATAGAGTGTAGCACATTCCATTCATTTCTTATCATTTCAGTTCCTTATCCAATTTAGAATAGTCCTTTTTTTCCCCTCCTCATCTTCACTTTCACCTCTGTGATCACAGAAAACTTCCCAGGACAGTATCTTACCTTATGTTAACTTATTTAGTCTTTTTAAATCGGATATATAGAAAACACCCAAGGTAACAAAGCTAAATCACAAGTAGTATTTGCAGACACATCTCTCTAACAAAACACAGTACAGTTGTACAAGACAGCTGTTGAAACCTAGTAAGCACTTGCAAAGTTTCCTGCATACTGAGGCCACCCACTGCAGTGGAAGATGCTTGCAAGCAGAGATGTGGTCAGAATTTTGACCCTTTACATACAAAAAAATAGAAAAGTTCAGTTCAAACCACAGAGTCTGGGACTTTTATCAAAACATCCTAAAAGTTCAGAACTGATGCAGCCTCTCCCCACATCAGAAATAGCAACTACACTGGTAAAATGCAATAACATGATTAGACTATTTGCTAAGCAGAAATCTTAATACAAAGGTAGCCTACAACTTAAAATATCAGCTGAAGCTCAGATTTATAGAAACAAACTTAAGTAAAAACCTGCTTAAACAGTCACAGAAATTATACTACCTGGTTAAACTTAAGTAGTTAACAAAACTTTTAACAAAATTAACTTCAGTAGTTTAACAAAATAAAGAAGAAATAGTGGCTATGTAATGGACCATATGACCTAAAACAAACAAATAAAAAGCAAAGCACTGAAAGAGCATGCAAAAGGACAGAAAAGAAAGAGAAACACAGAAGTGCCATTTCTGCAGACTTGGCAGGGGTGGGGGGTGAGTGGTGCTCCAATACCCTCTTTCTCAGTAATATTGTACTACTGTTTTGGCTCCTCCCACAATGGGCCTCGGCAACAATGCAGCCATTAGGAATGCATTCAGCCATGGCTTTTTCAGACAAACAAAAGTAGAAGGGAAAAAGAAAGGAGGCACAATAGAATGCCACTTGGCACAGAGTGTCTATCGCTTCTACTGCTAAATGCCAATGACTTTTGTATTTGTGCTTATGGGCAGGAAATCCTGTCTCCTTTGCCAGGAAGCCCATCATACTGTGATTAAGGGAGGAGGGGGTTTCCATCTGCCTTATTCCCATAACAACTCTGGGTACTTTCAGAAACTATGTCAAAGAGTTCAGAAAGACTACATTGTGTGAATATGGTTCCAACCAAATGCAACCAATCTGCATGTTTACTGTGTGGATAGTCAAGTTATTCCCATACCTGGTAGGTTTGGGGTTTTGTTTGTTTGTTTTCAGAAGTGCTGTATCCCTGCATTTTCTGCTGATCCGAAGAGGTCCAGAACTTCTGACCTGGTAATAGATTCGTATGCACTAAAAAACTACTGCTCCCACCAGTTGAAAACCTAGTGCTTAGAAATATCTAACTATGGAACTTTAGGACAGCATAGATTTTCCTGAACCAAGACAACCCTCCAAATTCTTGCAACAGCCTCATCCTGCAATGCAGCATCAATAACAGTGGTCTCAGCTCTTACATACAACAGTCACCTACTCACCTGTTCCAGAACGGAGGAGGAACAAGACTCCAATAAATAGCAAAGAAAGCCCCCCCCCCCAAAGGAATGTGGTTGGACATAGATCTACAGAGGTGCCAGGAATTACACCCACCTCCATACACTCAACATCCAGTCCTAACTCCTCATGTCCTGTCAAATAAATGGGGACAGACAAGGCTTGTGGTTGGAATATACTGCACTTTAGCTATCCTCAATCTTCATGAGAGAAAGCAGTTCTCTATCCTACAGTGTGGTCAGGGCTGGCAGAGATGAACTAGAATGAGTGAGCCATAAATCAGTTCCCTCTTCCTTCCTTGTCCAAACAAACCACAGCAGAGAAGGGAATCTGGACCTTGCCCATTTGTTATTCTAGAGGGCCTAAGACTTAACCTACTACTTAAAGAAGTCTTGTTGCCTTTCCCTGCCCCTTATGCAACCTCAGCAATTATACATCATCCATTCTTTGAAACCTCTCCTTGACTCACTCATTCGAACACCAACTTTGCATGCAGCTTTATACAACATTGAAGATGAGCTGAAACAGTGACATAGGAATCAAATGCATGACAAAGGAAACCTGCAAGTGAAAATAAATAAATAAATAATGGTTGGGCTATCAACTGAGACAAACTCCCTAAACTATTGTGTTTGCAGTATCATGGTATATGTTTCAGTACTTGAAGTCATACACTCTATACTGATCGATTTGCATACCGTATCGATCTCAAGGGCTGTCTAATGTGTTTGATTTGTGGCACTTCTGCATAATTTTCTGATTAAGTTACTTATTTAACCTATTGACCTTTACTCTTAATTAAAGAGCCTATGTAAATGTTGAGTTGTAATCAGCTTGCACACTACTGAGTGGAATTTACATCTTGTGGAATTTACCTACTCTTTAAGGTTTTACACTGACACTGTGTGGTACGTAATGGACATTTTTATCCTTTGCAGTTTAAATTTGTGAAGCACCTATGAATCCAACTTTACTTAAATAACTTTCAAACAAAAATTCCTATAGGCATTTGGTCCTTTAAAATAATGCACATAACAGAAATCCCTGTTTTGAAAGCTTAAGAGATAAACAATAAGTTAAATCTGTGTCCAGTTTTCTTATGCAACTGGTCACTTGCACTGATGCCCGTTGAACATTCAAGAACTCTGTATGGGATCAGAACTCCATTGTGTACACCATGTACACACCCAAAAAGAAGCCCCCACTCTACAGAGCAGGCAGCACATTGCATTCGGTATCAGTCACCACTCAAAATTTTAAAGTTACAGCTGAAATGATTATTTCTCACTAACATGGAAATTGGAGCAAATCAGTTGGTGAGCAAAGAAAAACAAAAGCCACCACACCAAAACACACCACAGTCATTGCATTGCATTATATTGTTTACTACTGTTGAGAAGACCAATTTAGTTTTAATAGTTTATGTCACTTGGCTGTTCCTAAGTATAATACAGAAGTTTATTGATTTAATGTAAAGCTAGAGGACATCTCAATAATTCGGTTTACAAATGAACTGCAATGTTTTGTATGTGTGAAAAGTGTTGATAGCTTGGAAAGTCAGCAGTTTGACAGCAGACGAACTAAGAATTTAGAAGCTGCAGTTATACCTTCCTTACAATCATATATCCCTTATCTCTCCCTGCATATACTCCAACAAAAGGATAAAGATTAGATAAAGATGAGAAGAAAATAATGTTCAGCAATCACTCTGAGCTAAAGCACAACAATGCTATGCCCCTTCAGACAGTCCTTAATGTTCCAACAATGAGCAACCAGACTTACTCAATTATCAATGGCCTTAAGATGCAGCTTTTCCAGTGGTTAGATGTAAAGGATATATGGCAAAAACTACAGACATAAACATGATGGTATAAAACAAGCTGCTGAACTGAAGCCAACTGGGTTGCACTCCATGCAGACTGAACAAAGAGAGACATATTTCTGAACAATTGAAACTAAATCCCCAACCTTTCTATGCAGCTGCTTGCTTTCTAATAGCATTCTACATAGAAGTTACCTGTGAGAAGATCTGTTTTCACACCAATCTCAGTTTTTTAAGTTTAGAAGACCTTTCCTAACTGGGAATTTTACTTTATACACCTTGTTTCCACACAGAAAGCAGCAATCACAGACATTTTTTCAAACAGGCAATATTCACCTCATGCTATTTCTAAGCTGCTGAAACACATAGACTGAAATCATGTTTTGAAAGTTGCCATTGCCTACTGTTGACCAAAGGTGTCCCTGTGCTAAGATCTCCAAAGTGAAGCAAACAAAATGGCAGAAGGAGGCTTGACTCAAAACAAAGGAATCAATTCTCTGCAATACATGCTAACAAGTCCATCAGCATTTTGGAAACAGAGCAACAGTTTGCCCCTAGATTAGACTCAGAAAACCACTGAGGCTGGAGCATGCAAACTTAACACAGGATATTTACTGGCCTTTATTGTCAAATGAGAACGCAGAGTAGAAATTTGGGGAATTACTTGAGTTTTCACTATTTGTTCTCTTTCCCCTCTATTCCACCTTCAGCTTCACTTCCCACCTGCATGCTTCACTTTGCTCCCTTTAAAAATATTAAAATATCTTAGTGTCCTTAGTTGCATCTTTTACCATTATTCTCTAAACTGGTTAGACTGTATTGTTTCTCATTATGTTGGCTCCATGTAATTTGGTCAGTTCTAAAGCTGAATAACACTGCTACCAAACTTTCTGCGTTGACTGTTTTTAAATCCACAGCTCTGCCCATGTCCCAGTATGTTCTGTCCATTAACGCCAAGAGAGGAGACAAAACTGCCATTCTTCTATGTATGCCAGTTAGAGACACGACTGAGATGCACTGAAGGAGGTGTTCAGAATTAAAACTGAGTTAGTATTATCTGAACAAGGACAGTAATTATCACTAGAGGGCTTTAAAAATCAGGTACTTCTATGAGAAAACTAAAGACCAAATTGAAGTGCAAAAGTCATCTGCACACTTGCTATCGTAGGAAAAGTGTGCCAGTGTAATCTAATAAGACTTATCAAAGGGAAATAGTGTCTTTTGCTCACTAGGGATAGTTTTAATTACTTCTTCCCTAGGGTCTAGTGGAACAAGTATCAAAGTGAAAGCTCACATTCCTTCCATTGTTAGTAATGGAATAGCTGCTGGTGGCTTTTTGCTAGCCATATATGTAGGCAGTAAGAGGCATCCAAGCTTCTATGTACCAGTGTACATAAAAAACCCTCTACATTTAAAATATTCAGTTTGCTCAACAAAGAATGCACCTTGATTAGTAGAGTGTATTAAATTTCACCTACTTAACTTTGCAGCTTGATTAATGAAGTATGCAGCTTAATCAGCACAGCATGCAACTCATGACAACATGCACCACCCAAAACTGAAACTAATGGCAGGACCCAACAGAACCCCCAGTATATATCTCTAAGCAAAACATGCAGTGCAGAAGACTTAAAACAGGCTCTTAGGTCTGTAAAAGAACAATTAAAATGTTCAGTTCCAGCAGCAACCTTATGGCTTTGTAGCACATAATTCAGACTGTAAAATTTCAACTGTCCAGTAGCTGGAGTAGTCAGGCAACAGAATGCTTCTTTCAGTGTAAAACCAAGCAGAGCCCTCATCAGTAATGCTGATCACTGTGACCACAACATGCACGGGCAGTACAGAGCCAAATCCACCTTTAGGCCCTGAAGTACACCTGAGATAGCATCACTGGCCATCCAAAACATGAAATCATTACCCCGGGGAAATTAGAGGGATTATTTGAAGATAGCAAGCATGTCAGCAATTGAGGTAGTTTATCATTACAATTTAAATACTAGCAAGATAAACATAAGAGTTAGAAAGGGGTTCAACTCTACACAGTAGGATCCAGAGGAATGTCAGATATGAATCAAGTTTGGATTTTAAGTCATCCTAAAACTGAAGATTGTTCTGACACAGTGTTTTGGCTTGGACTGCTTTGCTGCCCAGAAACAAAGACAAACCCTAACATAATCAGGAAGCAGCTTCACTTTTGGCAGAATACTGAACTACATGTTCTGTCCCCTAGGCTATAAAGAAATGTAGTTGTAGATTTTTGTAGCCATCACTCCACATAGCATTTCCTTAATGATGTTTTTTTCCCCTCCATGGTCACCCTGTATGGTCTGAACATGAGATGAATTCAGTGCTGTTATTTATGGTACAGATTCAAAGACTGCTACAGCTAATGGAAACACTGTGTGGTATCTACAGGGGAGTTTTGCAGAACACGTGGCATTTACCAGAGCATAAATCTTACTAACAAGAGTACCTGTACTCATATAATTCTTAACCCACACCTCTCCTTCTGGATACTGCACATTCACTACGGAAAACTAAAAAAGGTACGCATCTCAAACTCCCAGATACTCAGCCGTTTCATGGTAGGACTGGATGCCATTCCCATCTCAACAAAACTAATGCTGTTAATAGTCAGGTTTTGACCTGGCAATTTATACAATATTTAAAAAAAATAAATACGAGTGTTAGACAAATAAAATACAGTGATTACCACTCACATGCCTTGTGTGGGTTGTTGTGGTTTGTTGGGTTTTGACACAATTTTATGTTTTTAATTCCTAAAAAAAGCTTTGCATTACTAAGAAAAAAGGCAAATACCAAACAGCATTGAACTTTGATTGTTGAGGCTTCATATTATAGGTCCTACACTGCAAATATAAAGATACACAGAAAAAAAAGTTGCAAGCAATCTTTCAATTAAGGAGTTAACTTTCAGGTAAGACTGTACAAAAGCTGCATTGTTCACCCATCTTAATCCAGGTACCTGAAAACCGAGAATAGTAATAGCAGTATGCTAGCATCAATTCAGACACTCTTCTGAGAGGTGATGCCAGTAGAAACAAGGAGGATACAAGGCTTCACAGTCTGGGAAGCAGGACTTCAGCAGTCAACCTGAAAACCCAAAGATTAATTTTCAGACTGCATCCTTTCTGTCACAGCTTGCTAGACTGGGATTCACTTTCTATTATGTTTATGGAAGTTGTTCAAAAGTGCATTTAAAAGTCCTGTGTTGGTCCATTCATCAGGTCCTCTCCTGCTATAAACCTCTGTAGAGAAAAGCTTCAATATCCTTTCACCATCTAACTCTAACCATTCTGTCTCCTGCTCTAGCTGGGTGGCACTCTCCACCTTACTGCTTTACATCTCTGCAAATATATCCACTACATCTTTCAGAAAAAGTAGTGGAAACTTTTATATTTCCAAATTGCTATTTTAAACATCTTAGTTTGAAAAAGAGTAATGTCATATTTTTAGCATCTGTATTTTAATTAAAAGTATTTTCTTATTGAACACTAATTGGAGTAGCAAATTAAAATAAACAGTGTTTTGCCTTCTAAAGCATTCCACTGATCACTTCCTGGTACAGTGAAGGCTAAGATGTTAAGTTCTCATTCTATGAATTTAAGCAGAACTTGCAATGAAACTTGAAGTGTATTTAACATTAGATTGAATGAATAAAACGCATTAGATAAATATTATAGGTCTTAATGAACTTAGTAACACCACTGTCTACAGCATTCCCAGTTCAAAAGACTCAAAAGTTACTAAGTCTCAAAACATCAGTACTCCAAGAAAGCAAAATAGTCCCGAATAGAAATATAAATGTGAAGGAGTTTTAACCTGTATTTTTACTCATATCCATTTTACACTATGCTGTATTCACTTACTCTTCTTCCAAATACACTGTAACATGACTCTGGGAAGAATTCTGCTATTCTTTTAATTTGGCAGCCAGAGGATTTTGCATAAATTTTTGGTCATTCCGAATGTTAAGGAAACCATTACCGTAAAAAGATCAATGTAATAGCATTATTTGAAGTACACTACTTCCTCTATTTGAAACATTGCCAGTTATTCCCTATCCATTCCTGAAACCACAGACATTAAAACAGCAAGTATCTTATTAACTTCAGTTCAGGTAAAGCATAAATATTAATCCGTCAATCACCTCTCTCAATTGCATACCATGGCAGCAGAACATCTTTACTAGAAAAATGATTTGAAAGTAAATTTTGGAAGAACAATGCAAATCTAGTGTACATTCTGAATATAAAATTTATCCTGGTTATGTTGTTGGCAATATTTTTTTCCTTTAATACTGTGTCCAAGATGAAGCTTTAGAAGATGCAGTAACTTCAGCAAGTTGCTAGTCAGCATTGCTATTTACAGGTCCACTGGAAATCTGCTGTTTTTCTACGCAAGGTGAAGATGGCATTTCCATCCATTAGCCTAGGACTAGTCAAGGGTTAGAGCTTATTCTGAATTCCCCTTTTCTGAAAATAGCCCTGAAGTCCTATCAGCTATGAAAAGCAAGAACACACACAATACTGAGATCAGCTCAGCTCCAAGACAGAATCAGATGAAGAAAAATGCAAAAGTACTTCCTGTTGTGGTTCAACCGAACCTTTCCCTCATTAAAAAAAAACGTGCCCATTACAATAGTCATTATTGCACATTATTGTAACTATATTTGGTATAATTTACAAACTCTATCTACACACCAGTAACACAAAAGTCATGAGCAGGGGCAAGAAGACATGTACCAATATTAAAGAACAATGTACAGTCATGGTTATTGCCTGGTACACAGAACAGTGGTGAGCATGGATTGATGACAACAGAAGACTGGTTCAAAGTTCATGTAGGTTCCAGATAGTTTAGATGCTTCCTCTCCCACAGGTACTTCCCTTCCTATTCAAAGAAATAGCTGCAGTACCACAGAATCCACCATGTGGTGTCTGTTAGCAAATGTTGACTTTTTCATGGTGACTGGTGTAGGTACATCTAGATTGTGTATTTAAACATCACAGTTTTGTTTTCATTTCTTGCAAGAAGCATTTGACTGAGGTTAATGTTTTATATCAACAGAGTAAAAATAGCTAATTCTGGGCCCAAAGGTCATACACATCAGCACAACTTGAGTTTTGAAGTGCTTTTAACCTTGATTTTTCCTTGTAAGACAGATCCTTTAAAATATACAACACATTTAACCCAATCTCAGAAGCACAGATGAAAAACAACAAACACCCAAAAAAAAAAAAAAAGAAAAAAATTTTCACTGTCTTTGGAAGACCACAATCATCTGACAGTCGGAGGGATCTGATTATATTTGAAATGATATTTGCCAGGAAATACATTAGTAAAATACAGCTCACTTCACAGAAAGGAATACAAATCAGTAATATCAGCACACAGAAAAAAAAAGACATCTTTCCCATCTGATTCATTAGATTTTTGGCACCCCAATTAAGTTCTGACAAGCTAGTATTCCAGTCACAGTAAAATATTGTTGCTCCACTAGGCTTTCTCCAATGTTTAGTCACAAGATCCATACAATAATAACAGAACAGTGGCCTATCTTGACCAACAGTACATTAGTTATTATCTGCAGCACAAACACCTACCACTTTATACTAACATTTTGGCAGTTAATCTAAACATAGCACTTAAAGCTACATCATAATTTTGAGATCTAACTGGGTCATTTTCCTTCCAGCTGGCACTAGTAAAAAGTATTTTATAACAAAAAAAGTAAATGAAACTTTTTTTCACAAGAGGGCTTTGTGTTTTTTTTTTTTTTCATTCTTTAATGGCAGGAGTACAAGTATGATTTCAAGCACACACAACACATTTTTCAAGGCCTGTTCGTGGTGATGCTAGCTGGGTGAATTACAATAAGATTTATTGTGCAGTGGTGTAAGTCTAGTTTTCCATCTACTGCTGGGAGCTTCAGTTGGCGGGAACTAACAGAGATACCCATTATGTAGAGCCTGGTTCAAACTGTGGTTTTGGTGAAAACTCTCAGGGACAGGAACTTACTGCACATGCTGGCAAGAGGACAGGGAGAAAGTTGATGAAAAGAACAAAAATGGACTTTTAAAATGGCTTCTTAAATATCTGGTATCCTGTCCCTTCTCCAAATTGTGTTGTGGCAAAGGGAGAGGGAGGAGGAGAAGTTACAACAGATTTTCCTGTAAAAGTTGTGTCATACTCAATGGATGTATAACAAGGCAGTTAATGACTACTTGTTGTAGCAGGGTCCCCTTGCTGACAGGATTCAAAATGAACAGGAGCTCACCAGAATGGAGTTCTCAACACTTTACTCTCCTCATCCTTCCACACACAACCTCACCCCACACACACACACACACACACACACACACACTCTACCTCACCCTGGGGTAAGTACCAGAAACAGAAGGTCCTGTTTTAAACGGTCATCTAGAGACTTCTTTCCCTTTCCTTCCTCTGCCATATGCTTGTTATCTCAAATGTTCTGTGTGTGCTTCCAGATAGCTGACTTGACATAATCTATGTAAAGTGAAGGTGGAGAGAAAAATAACATAAGGAAGGGATGAGGGGGAAAAGAAAAACAGAATAGACACAACAAGAAAAGGTAAAGTCCTGGAGGGGTAGGAGAGAAGACAGACTGTGGAGCCCAGAATTTGCAGCAACAGATAGATGAAGGATATGAGAGGTTAGCAGGAACGGAGAGAGACCCCGAGGAAAGGAAAATATTAGAAAGAAAAAAAAAAAATCTAAATAATCTAAATGGGAGTGGAAAAAAACATTATGAATAATAAAGTTGGAGGGTGCAATAACAAAGTAAATAACTTCTTCAGAGCAAAGCTAGGATTCACCTCTCCGAGTCACAAAACACAACATCATTTTAACACGCTGAGGACCTCATATCAGACATGCAGCTGTAGACAAGCTCCACAGCCACACCCCTGCTTCCTTGGGAACAGCTTGTCAGGGAGAGAACAAACCATGCAAGACACCATGCTTCTTCTATGCCAGAGCAATGGAGAACACACACAAAAAAATGAATTGCATAGTCTGCTCCAAAACTGGCACTCAGAAAAGGCATTTTGCTTTAACAATGCAAATCAAGCAAAAAGTGAAAAAACCAGAACATTAGGTTTATGGGCCATTTCATTTCCCATTGGTTTGCAAACATTCATATATCTAAACACAGTATTATGCTTCAAGTTTACAGCAGAGAGTTGATGACTTAGGAATAGTAACTTTTTCTGTCTTTTAGTTTGTATTAGGTACCATTTACTATCCTCATTAAGTCTGCTTCAACTATCAAATTTGCCACCATATTTACGATCCTCTCAGGGGTGCTGGTTCACGGTCTATGACTTAGAGCGTAGTTCTGTAGCCCCACACAAGATGACACTGTTAAAGTTAGTCCTCACACCAAATCTCTCCTCCACTGCAACTCTGTAGACAGCAGATTCAAGGCAAAGGTACGATTTTATTGCCCAGAATTGTATTCATCCACCACAAACTGACATCACTTATTTTTATGCCTGGTTACTCAGTTATATTTTTACTTTGTATCAAGCATGGAAAACCAGTGCCCGTAGATGTATTAATGCTCTGTTATGATTTTTGAAAGGTTTGGCAGCAGAGAGAAGCAAGCGATTGGGTGCGGTATTACAATGTGCAATGCGGTATTTCATTCTCTCTAGAGATCTGTAATTTTATGCATGTTGAAAAAAATGTTAAGGAAACTCTATGTACAGAACATAAGGAAACAATTTACAAACCTCACACAAAAGAAAAAAAAAAAAAAAAAAAAAAGAGGAGAAAAAAAA
>JANHFX010013724.1:48259-90266 GCA_027560015.1 Chloroceryle amazona | reverse complement strand
AAAAAAAAGGCACTAAAAAAAAAAAAAAAAGCTGACACACCCGCGGAGGGGAGCATAAAAAAAAAAAAAAAAAAAAGGAAAAAAAAAAAAAGGTAGAGCAGCCTAACCCCACCTCCCTGATTTCCATACAAGCAGGGAGGTGCCTGGCATTTGGCGCCAAAAGCCCCATTCGCTCTTTATTCTCTGCAAGCAGAATGAGGTGCCGCTCCCGGTACAGAAGTGCCAGGGGCGGGCCGGGGAACATGACCGGCTGCCCCGGGGGGCCGGGAGCTGCCCCGCGTTGCTCGCTGCCCGCCTTCTGCCGGGGGGGGGGGGTTCTCTGGAAGGGGGCTGAGCCCCCCGAGCCTCTCCCTTGGAGATAGATGTTCGCGCTGTTGCAACTCAGGAAAAGCCATAAAGTGGTTTAGGTGATGTCTGGATCAGCTGGAGGCCAAAGAGAGTTTTTTGCTTGGTAGTTTTTAATTGCTTGGAGAGTTTTTCATTATACGAAGGAACCTCTGGTTTAATGAGCACGTGCTTCTGGTTGTTAATCTACTTTTTTCCTATTTAAATTTGTTCTTTAGGTATACGTAGTATCCTTTATGTTTTAAAAGTCTAAAACATGACATAGGCAAAGTGTTAGCCCAGCAAGCCCTGGCTTCTGGCTCTCCTTTGCATTTCTTTGCAGGCTGGGACAGAACACAAAAGCCACTCGGGCTTTTGTTTATAAGTATGTGAAATAGCCTCATTTGTTTTGATAGCAACGTGTACATGATCACAGCTGTCAGTGATGTCAGTGAAAGGCAGACAGATCTCAGTATGCTTTTAGGTCAGGAGCAAGACTGAAGATCAGCTTATAAAGAACTGTAGTAAAATGATTAAGTAGAGGTTAGAGCTTGGAGCTAAGTAAACTTAGCTTTTAGATTGCTTCCTTCAAGATAGCAGCAGGTTTGAAAAATTCTTGTCATGGAAGCAGGTTTTTTTCTGGTATTTGTGACTCTTTGTTTTCTCTGAACAGCAAGACAGAACTCTGAATCCAGTGTTAGTTCCAGCTCCTCCTGCTGTTCAGATGCTGTGAACGTTGCAGACCAGGATAAAGCATTTCATGGTATTGTTCCTTTCTTTTGAACAGTCTTCTAGTTCTCCCTGCTTTTTTCAGTCAGTGTCTAACAGTGTGGGCTCTTGCTCCTTTGGCAGGTTTACCCGAGTTAATTGATAAATGCTGGTGGATAAAAAGCTTTTTCCACAGTGAACCATCTCAACCAACAGTTGGCAGAAAAAGGCTGTCAGCAAGCAGGTGAGTCCTGTTCTTACAGCGGTGGGGATAACATGCTCCACTTTCCTTTTACCCAAAGTGTTATTAAAGTTGTAGTTAGCTAAAACAATCTTGGGGGTGCAGTGATACTTTGACTTAAATAAAAGGTACTGTAAATCTACAGCTATAGAAGCTTCCCATGTTTTCATTTTAATAAATTAATATGCTTCACATTGAGCATGTGCTAGTGACTACTGCTGTTCTATCTTTATATGTTTTCTATATTTAATCCTCTACCAGTATCACTTGCCCACCCATTTATGCTGTTACCTATTTTGCTTTGTTAAAAAGCTGATACGAATGCATTAAGAAATACTCCAGGCAGATAAATTTCTTTGAAGAAAATATGTTAATTCTCCTTACAACCTTTCTCTCTCTATTTCTGCAGCACCAACAGTTGAATGGGACAGCATGCTGCCTGTACTGACTGAGCTACTATGTACAGACTTGCTTTTCCAAGGGGCTTGGGATCTTCCTAATGTCTGGGTTCAGCTGCAAGAAGAACACACAACCTTTAGGAGAGCAGAGAAGTGTATTTGCAATATATTTGTCAGCATAAATGATACTGCTTAACGGCCACGTCCATGGCCTGCTTTGTTCATTACAGACTTGTTATAATTTGAGATGTCTCTCTAATGGAAGTTACCAGGATTCAATATCCTGATGTTTTACTTGGATAGTAAAGGAAAAATGACAGTAAAAATCAAATGTTGTAGGTTTAGGAGAAGCATAGGTATTCAATGACCGTAATAGGTGACGGTGTTAAGTTTTACCTTTAAGACCTCAGGTCTCTAGGCAGTCACACTGCTGTAAACAAGATCAGATACACAGTCCAGAGTAGGACCTGCTACAAAACTAGTACCATATAGCAAGTATTTGTGTACCAGTTACAGGGAGTAATTTACAAGAATGCTTGTTAATAGCCTTGCTTTTAGAAAGCTCAGTTGCATGAAGAAACAGTAATTAGTTTGGCCTCCTTGTTCAAGCAGGGTTTGTAGCTCCCAACCCCAAATGCCCATGCACAATGTTTATTCATATCTGTGCATGTTGGTATTTGAGGGCAGGATAGAAGAGAGACAAGAAACCAGGAATCCTAATGGACACTGACACCTTCCAGGCAAGTAAGCAACCTTAATCGGGGTTGATGCTCCTAGCTGTGTTCTGGGTTACTCTCACCTGCCTTGCTGGGCCTTACAGAGCCACATGTTCTCAAGTGACTACTCTAATTATTATTCACTGCTGCCCATCCACCTGGTTATGTGCTAGACCTGGCAGTGTTCAACTCCAGTGGAAACATCAGTATTATTAACCCGGTCTGCATTTGTCATGATTCACACTCTTGAAAGGTACTGTAGCATGGCTTCATCTGGTCTTCAGCATTGCAAAGCAGTACATCAGAGTGCACATTCTATCAGCTATGACTGAAATGTATCAGAGGTCACAGAAAATAACAAATATTTGGCTGGATGATATCACGGCTGTAAATTATCCGTGCAACTTCTTGGTGTACTGTCACTGAACCTACCTGACCTTTCTCCGTCACTGGGTGTGAACTGCCAATAGCAAACCTTAACATAGCTAGCATTTTTCATTGTATGTTAATGGTTGTCATGGTTTTGCATAACTGAAGTGTATCAAGTGACTGGCTCAGGAAGCTTACAGTTTTGGAGGAGACAATAAATGCATAGCACATGACAACAGAAGAGAACACAATTCTGAAAATACAGTTTCAGGGATCTTTAAACTGACTTTATCTTCTATTGTGTATTTTCATCTTTCTTTCCTCTAAATGTACAGAATGAATTCTATTTTTTTATACAGAGTTGTTTTTTTATTAAAGATTTTAATCAGTATCTGGTTGGGCTTATTTTTGGCCTCTATTTTTGGTGTTTAGTGTTGCTTGCAGTGTGGCTGCTGGGTGGGTTTGGGTTGTGGTGGGTTTTTTTGGTGTGTGTGGTTTGGTGTTTTGGTTTTTTTTTATAAGTATCAGTAAAAGTTAAAATTCCCCCAGAAATCTTTGTGTTTGTGTGTCACATTCTTCCCGTAGTCGCTTTACAGTCTGATGTGAGGTGAACAAGGAATGAGAGAATGAAACTTGAAGGACCCAAATACCTTTTCCTGTAATATGTTGGAAGGGAAAAAGACAGGCATGCTTGTTACAAGGTGATTGTGTCTCCTTGAAGATGCTTGGAAGCAGAGCAAAGAAATGCTGTAGCCCTTATTGGACCTAAGAAATAGAGGATGTGAAAACAGTGTGGGGAGAATATGGGTTTGTCACCCTACTGTTTGCTGAGCTTAACAAGCCTCTGTCCTTACCTAGTCAGAAAGCGGGGTGCAGAATGTGCCAAAAGAGCTGATAAGCTGTTAGCACCCAAGGAAAAAAAAATACAATTTTTTTTGAGGGGGAAGTCTGGCAGACCAAGAGAAGGGGGACTGTGCATTGTTTGCCTTCATCTGCTTGGGCTTTGTGGGCTACTTCATCTTGTGATGGTATCATGGTGCTGAGAAACTCTTCTGAAGAGGTGTCCTCACAGCCTCCCCCTCATCTTTCCATGTGCTCAGCTCAGCATTGGAGCAGCACCCTGCAAAGAGGGTTAGTTGTGCTAGTTCAGTACCCTGAACCCCGCAACGAAGCAACTCTGGTGTCCAGTGTTGCTCTGACAAACTCCTGAGGGGAGAGGGGTCAATGGGGTGCTAAAGGCTACCAAAAGGCAGCATTTTGTTATATCAAGGTAGTAAGGAAATGTCAATTTTCTTGAATTAGGTGTGAATATAAAGTAATTTTGTGGTGGGAAGAAGCCAAAATTCAAATGATTTAAAGAGAAGCTGAAAGAAATATGAAGGGGAAACTACATTGTATAGCTTAAATGCATCTTAGAATAAGAAGAAAAGGAAAATAATATAATTTTAATATCTATCAGGGTGAGGCAGGTACAAATGTTTGATTAAAGATTAATTGTCACAGAAAAACAAAACTTTTTTTCCTGTTAAAAGGTCTATCAGTAGAGACTTATTTTGGCTGAATTAATCTGTGCATTGTTAGCCATCTGGAAAAACTCAAGTATCAGAAACAGTACTTACATGCTGGCACAAGTCCTAAGTTAGATCTAGCTATCACCACCAAGTTAGGAAGAGAGAAATGGACTTGAAAAATACTTTTTCTTTTCTCAAATGCACGTATAGCAGTGATATTCAACAATGGGCTTCTGTTTCTTTCTGTAAAGGAAAACCTAAGTCATAGTCTATTAGTCCCAGTAATATATTACTCTAGGAGTCCAAATAAAAGATAATCTTACATCATTTGTTTTGGTTCAAGAAGAATGAAACCTTCCTGAGAGATAGCAGTTCAGTGCCATGAAGCAATTTTTTTCCCCCATTTGTTGAGGTTTGGAACAAATACCATGAAGTTGCATTTCTTTCCAAGGATTTTCCTGGCCGTCTGTGAGGCGAGTACTGCAGACTGGGGGAGGACAACAGTAAGGATTCACTGGAAAGGCTGGAGCTACTCCTAGGAAATGGGACTTAGTATTTTTTTGGTTTACTGGCATTTTCTCCAGAAGCAAGAATGATAAATGAACCCATTTAAGAAACAGGGTTTCAATAGAAGAGTGAACAGCAAATGAAACAGCAAATCAGACTCAATTTGAGTTGTTAGGAATAATTCTTTTTTCTAATATGTGCAGTGATTGAGTCCTCCATAAACAATGTGCTTTGTAACTTCTTTGGAAGGATCATTTCTGTTTGTGACATTACAACATTTTGATATATTAAAATATGTGCAAATATTATTTTTATATATATATAATCTTAACTAAACCTGCATTATTTCTTTTCGAAGGCAGACTCTCTCTTATTGTACCTTCTCACCTCTGCAAAGGGAAACCCAAGCAAGGTTCATTCAGCTGTTTCTACCAGGATTAATGATGTTTGCAAAACATTTCTCTGATTATTGCACTTATAGGTGGTCATTGTGAAAATTTGTGCCGCGATCATGTTTAGTATCCTGGCCGACTCTTCAGTGAAGGAGGAATTCCATCAGCTTTCTCTTGTCACGCCTTCCGTCAGATGCCATTTTAAGCTCTTCTGGCAGTAGCAGATGTGAAATGTACTGTACAGAATCACTGGAAGATAGGTCTTTGTAATAGAAATGGCTATCACTAATAGTAAAGAGAATAAGATCTGTATATTGAGTGGAAGTCAGGGGAAAAGCATCTTCTTTTTTTTTTTTTTTCCCACTTCTTTATCAGAAACTATGGAGAAAGAAATCACTGTTTCCCAGTCCTGTGCCGGAAGAGAAGGTTGAGCTCCTGGTTACAATATTCAGTGAGACACTCTATTGACTTTTTTCTCAAAAATAGAAATATAAAAGTCACAATGACAGGACATCATTGGGACAAAGATGAAACATTTTTATTAGATCAGCTCATAATAGGAGAAAAAAAGGGTTTGTAGTCTTGAAAAGTTGGTGCATTTCTTAGCTGAGTCGGCCACTGCATCTCCTTAGAACTTTGCCATTTGTCTTCGATTACATTAATTTTCACTTATACCTGTAAAGCAGAACCCATTATCTGATGTTGTTTAGTTGGGGTGGCAGTATTGGGTGAAAAAATAAAGCACTGTCTGTTGGTGAGGTGCACAGAGGTACAATCTCTACCATAAGAGAAGAGGACTGACAGTCACAGACAGGCTGGCTGTCAGTCACTACTGGGATCATCTGGCCAGGCTGAGGCCAGAATGTGCAGGAGAAATGCACCAATACTGGGAATAACTTTCTAGAAAGACATTAAACAGGTTTTGTTTGGCTTTTTTTTGTTGTTGTTGTTGCTGTTTTGTTTCTTTTGTTTTTTTTTTTTTAGCTGTTACTCTTTCTGCAACAAGTGAAAAACCATCTCCTCCTGACTTTGAAGTAGTCAGTGATGGAGAGCCTGTAAAACACCCTAGTAAAATTTTCAGTGATTGATCATACTCACCTTTAAAGATCTTCCTCATTGCTGCCAACTTGAATTTCTCTGTGAACTGCAGTTCAGGAGCTAAGTCAGGAGCGCATGACTCAAGTAACAAAAAGTTTTAAAGTGCTGATTCCACCTCCTCGCCAAGACTCTTTTGACAGTGATTTCCAAAGAGGTTCTATTATTTTGTTTAATCTCCATCTACACCAACTTCGAGATTTATTTCAGCACAGTAGGAGCGGATCAATAGGTGGAAGCAGCTAGAGATAGGTTTTTTGCTTCTGTGAGTCAAAGCTAAAAGGCAGATTCTTCGTTTCCCACTCCATAGTTTACTTACTTCAGATTGGATGAGGACATACAAGCTGTTGCTAAGTGAGCCAAATGAGAAGGAAAAGGTAATAGTGTGGTTTTGAGATGGCACAAAATTATTGGCTGGTTTGAAATCTTGGACTCTAAACCATGTGCTTGAACTCAAGTCACTTAAAAATGGAATTTTATGAATGGTTTCCTTAGTATCTCAAATCATAATATGTTTAAATAGTTGTAACCATTGCAAACAATAAGCCTACTTTAGATATAATCTGTCTTACTGATAACCTCAATTGCAAGTTTCGCTGTCTCATAATAGTGCAGAAGTGAGAAGATAATACTAGGGGTAAAATACACAATAAAGTAAGTTCCTTTGAACAGGTATTTTCCCATCATATTTTAACCAGGTTGATTTGATGGTGTCATGGCTCCAGCTCAGACCCACTGTTTGCTTAAGTTCAGGTAAACTCTAGAATTGAATCACACCAACAGGATGTGTTAGTGGCTAGACAACACCTCCATGACAGTATCAGGTTGATTGAATGTAAAGCCCAAGGTAAATATATCTTTTATGTAGTAATCTCTTCACATTCTGTCACAATAAAATGCCTGCCTGCAAAATACACAATTACTTTGGGGGAAAAAACTCAAATCACTTCACCAAAAAGCTTTCTTTGTTCTCATTCTATGCTTTCCAGAACATATTTTCTAGGTGAAGGATTGGTTGCTTTGTCTTTCTTTCTAATTTCATTACAAAAGACTGACAAGCTGAATTGCATCAATGTGCTGGTTTGGTTCAGGTTAAATATCACCAACAGCTGCTGGCCCAAGGAGGTGGGAAGGGCAATAGCTGAGCTAACGAACCCAATCAACCAATGGACTATTTGATAGCATACTGATGTCATGTCCCCTATATAAGGGGAGGGCTGAGGTAGGACAACTGTTTTCAACTTGCTTCATTGCATGGCTCAAGCTTGTGGCCGGAGCAGGGAAAGTGGCATCCTGAGTACAGGTAAGTAGAGCCTTGTGGTTTCTGTCGCTTGCGTTGTGTATTGTTTCATGAGTACTGTTATTTTCTCTCTTTTGTATTGTTTTATTAAACTGTCCTCTTAACCCACGGGGTCTCACGCTTTTTCTTCCTTCTGATTTTCCTTCCCATCCCATGGGAGGGGGTGTGAAGGGTGGGGAAGCAGTGGGAGAGCGTCTGTGTGGTGTTTAGCTGCTGGCAGAGAATAAACCATGATAATTAAGTAAACAGATTGTTACTTTCACTACTTATTTTCCTAGTTGTCATAATTTTTGACCTACATTAATCTTATGCTACTATTGCTTAATGTATTTAGTGGAGGAGTTGTTTGTTCTCTGTTTATCTGTCACCATACTGTGAATGTGACAGGAGTGTTATCTGGAGAGGGCAGCTTTGTGGTGTAAACTCTTTTTAAACACCTACATGCCATTAAAACAGAGCTCCAGTGACTAACTGGGGCAACTCAGACCTTCTGAGATAAATGTGCATAGACTGTAACTCTCCCAGGTAAGGACTGATTTTTTTTTTTTTATTCTGTATTTTTACAACATAGCACTGGACATTAATCTCGAAAGGCATCAAGTGCTGGGCATTATAATTTTATATGAAGCCTTTATGCCTAATTCTGAAAATGGATGTTCTTTCACCTCTTTTTGGATATTAAAGTATCCACAGCGTTTATGTATTTTAAAGGAAGACATGCCAAGGGCAAGAACTACAATTTATTGGCAAAATATTCCTCAACTGAGAACAGGTCTTTTCCTGTACAGTGTTATCTGAGTACTATATCCTCTGTATGTTTAACTTCCTCATGCTCAGAGCATTTAGTTTAGCCCCAAACAGGAAGATCATCTGAGGTTTATTTAAACTGCAGGCAGTTCTTCAATGTCACCTAATGCTGAAATCCACTGAGATCAAAAGTGCTTTTTGCAAGTAAATGTAAATTCATTGATGGTGGATTTGAAGTAAGAACCCCAAAAGGTGACAAAGTGGGCAGTTGTGAGAGTCGTTCACGTGTACCTGCAATCCTAATTACGTGGGTACCACTATGGCTCAAAGAGCTACAGAGGTTAAGTTTAGGTCTGTGATCATTTTCTCTCTCTCCCAGCTCTTCTAGTTGCTCTTTGCACTAATGAAACAAACACCATCAGCAAACACCCTTTTAGCACCTACACAGGAATAATGCAGGAATGAGATGGAAAGGGCAGCCAGGGCAAAGAGCAGTCTCTTTAATCCTATCTCCAGAACATTAATCTTTCCATATCTGGTAAAAAAAAAAATAGAAATCCAAACCCAAAGTGGTTTGCTGTGGTCAGAAAATAATCTTGACTGTATCAGCAACTCAGAAAGAACAGGCACTGGTGGTAACACTTATATTGAACCAACTCTCGAGTAAATAGAAAGGATTGAAAGGATCCCCCCCTTCCTGTAAAACAGAGGGTAGGATTGCAGCACAATCTCTACCTCAATAAAACCTTGACTTTTCAGGTGAAAACCAACATCCCTGAAATATATTGACAGGAGACATTCCTGTGATGGCTAGTGGGAGGCTTTTTTAAGACCTCTTTTATGGGCTACTCTTAGATATTTTTTTTTTCTCTTGTTTCCCTACCTCAGTTTTACACACATGTTATGGGAAAGTGGATTAAGTCTTTATGGGGAACATATTGATAGGCTGCAGCCAGGCAAAAACTCCTTGAGTTGTACTCTTAAGTACATATTTAATTCAAAATGTTGTGAATTCTGAAGGAAATGTGGGCTTTTTTCTTAAATCTGTCATATTTCAGTGAAAGAACAACAAAAAAAAACCCAAAATATTTTGACTAACCATAATAACAACTCTTAGAGGGAGAGGTAGTGTGAGGAGTAAGCTGAATTTAACATTAATGTGCAGTGTCAGAGAGAGTCTTTACTAGCATTTGAGAAACCACTAATGGCTGTAGTAAATGGCACATGGGGGCTCAATTCTCCCTCCTTTTCAGTAAACAGCACTAGCAGTGATGTCTCTACTTGGCCCAGAGCCATCAAATGGCAGGCTGAGATGGATAAGCCAGACTCTCCCTGTCTGCTGTGGACTATCAGAAGGAAAATCCACAGGCTCATCTGAGGTTTGAAACTCACATGACACATTTTTTTTGTCATAGAACTAGTGGATATTGTCCAATGTTTTACAGTAACTTTGCTTTTTTTTCTTTTTTTTTTCTTTTTTTTTTTTTTTACCTAACACTTCAGCTAAAATCTCTACCAAGCTGAAAATTCTTGTGGAAGTGGATGCTGAGAGTGATGTTAGTTTGTAGCTCCTGAGGATTGCTCTCTGAAATCGAGCTCTGTGTACTACTATGATTTTGATATGCATTTACTTTAAAATAATGCAAATTCATAACTGAAGTTATTTTTTCTTTACGTAGTCATCATATTGTAAATTATGGCGATTATGGCACCTTCAGCCCAAGCAAATAACGGATACTTTTATAGTGTCCTCTCAGGATTGAAAAGGCTGTTCAGCTGAAAGTAAGTTTCAGTTAATAAACCTCACTTTCATATCCCTTGTGGAGGAGTGACCTAGAAAGAGCCCTGCTTATATTTGGCTGCTGAAATACTGTACTGTGAGCACAGGGCGAGGAGTTCACCTCACGTAGCTACTTCTTTCCAAGAAAGGCAAGTGCCTCTAGTATTGCCAAGGTCACTCCAGGCACTGGCGTTAAGGTCACTATGCTGAGGCTTGCTTGACACTGTTCTATACTTAGCTGGCAAGTCAATTCAACATTTATTTCAAGTGTATGTAGAAGCAGATTCATGAATAGAAAATAGAGGTGTACATTCTGGACACATTAGTTTAAAAAGTCTTAAAATGGTGTTTTATTGAAAGTGTACATCTGAAGAGCTTAGGCTATTCCATTTACATTTGCATATGTTACATGCACGTTGCACTTGTACTAAACTATTATGCCTCAGCTAAATAAAGGCCCTCATCCCTGATGCTCCACTTGTATGAGCCTCATACTGCAATGTGCTTAAGGCATGGGAGAGGACAAAAAGAATTCTTTGTTCTTTCAGTATTTATTGAACAGCACATTTTTCTGGGGTCATCACAGAGTAGGCACAATTTGAGCTGTAAAAGCATAAGCAAAACATCTCTCTTTGAGAAAGTTCTCTTGAGACTTACCAAGGTTTCCTTTAGCACTGTCTAATTAGTGCTGCTTTCTGACACAGCATGAAACGAGGACACAAAGTTCTCAGCTTGTGAGGTGGTGTGGGGCTGTTTCATGAGTTCCACATTGAGTCAACAGTTTGTAACACATACAGTCAGTCTTGGAAGATATGGAAAGCCAGAAATATTTAGGAGTTGAGATGGGGAACTATAACTCCTCTGACTTTAGCTTGCTTCTTGCTTCTGCAGTTTTCTGAAAACTCTCAAGTGACTATTTGTTATCAAATTGATTCCCCCCCCACACACTTTATAACTATTCGACATTTGCCAGTGAAGACTCCAGCTGGACAGGGAGAGCAATACTTTACAACAGTAATTTGTAACATATGGGGTCTGAAAGTCTGAATTAAATTAAAACCTAGGCTTTCACTAGGTACAAGCTTTTTCTTTCAACAGGTGAAATGTTACTGGAGAGCCTATATTAATACAAGGGTAAAGCAATAATGTTATATCTTACCAAATGCACAAGATAACAGTTCTGGAACTGATTTAGTAATTTTATACACATATATACTTTATAATGCTCATTAAACAGCATAGAATGTATTTACTGAACTACAGCCCCTTTCCCCAGATGAATGTTGCTGTATTTGTGTATGCCACACAGGGTTTAGCACTTCTGTAGAAACTCTTACTTGCATATCCTAACTGGTTTGGCTCTCTAATCTTAAAACTGTACTGGCATCTTTTCTTTCATATAAGATGGCTAATGCTGCATGTATTTCGTAAAGCAATCCATTTCATTTCCTAGTTCCCTGTCTTCAGCCTCGTATCAAACCGCCAGAGCACCACTAATGATACCTTTGCCTAATTAGTGGGGCCTGTACTAGAGTAAGTTTATAATCAAGGATGCAGTGTAATGGTGCTTGCATTTCTGCTCGGGAAAATAGTTTCTGAATGTGCTGAATTCTTACAAAGCAGTTTTCTTTTTCCTGGCAGATTGCTTCATTTCTGTAAAGAGGTGCATTTTCATTTTGTGTGTACGTATAAACTTACAGTGTATATTATAAAATTGCTATTATAGTTACAATCTAACAGTATGAATATTTAAAAAAGACTAGTTGTATATTCACTATGACACATGAAACCATTAAAATACTATTTCATTATGGCTGAACACCAGACTGAAATAAAACTTCACATTATACAATTTTCCATGAGGTTTATCTTTTAGGCATCATAGTTAATGACACAGCTTTTGGTAACAGCTGCCACTAAACCAGCTGAAAATATCCAGACTATATCTTCTGTTTAACAGATCAGCTGGTATATTAAAATACCTGGGTCAGTATTACAGAAGAGATCCTCAGACCTGTTCAGAATCATTTATCTGAACTCGGTTTGGGCTGTTCTACTGAAGATAGGTTGCTTTACTTTCTAATGATGTTCAAACTATGCATATATTATGTCATCATCCTTTCACATCTACCTCGGATTCCTCTGTGGCTTAGGCAGTGGGCAATGAATTAAGATGCCCCAGTAAATCAAGCAGCATCAGCAAGTCCAGAGATACTCCCCATACTAAGCATGACTCTGCTAAAACATGCACCGACCACTGCAGTAAAATCTCCAGTGCTACCTGCAGATGCAGTAATGTTCTTAAGTCATAGGACTATAATTTAGACAAACTGCTTGCTGTGTCAAAGGAACAAACATTAACTCTACTGGCCCAAGATGTTTTCTGATGGTAATAGCTTTTGTCTTGCACCACAATAAGCCTCAGTTATCAAAGCTTAGCCTTGGGCTTTGCTCAAGATTGAATCATATTTCCACTAAAATAATAATTATAATCATAGTAATAACAATGATAAAGCTCTCGCTTCTCGACCACTTGAAGAGGTTGGCCCTATAAAAGAAATGTATTTCGGGGAAGATAAATTGTCTTTTATAAGGGGATCATCTTCTATTAGTGGCTCTAGGACTCAAGAGTTTTACCTGCTGGGTGTAAATTCTGTTCCATAGTGGGCAGAGGATCAACAGGTAAAAAGACCAAGCAGAATCACAGTCCCCGGGACGCGATTTGATAGTGTCTTGAGGTGTATTTTTGGTGGCATAAGGTGTCATTACTCTTAACACTTTATAAATAAGCCTTTATCTTTTTCCTTTTAAAAGTAATGCAGTGTAGAAGTAGGTATTTTGTTTATTGAGCCCTTGGAATTCCATATGTGGGTTTCTGAGTGTGTGTGCTTCCAAATGCTGCAGGGATAACTAGTTTTTATGAGAACTCCTCACTGAGGAGCCAGTGTGCCAATATCAAATACTGCAGGTGTTACACATGGAAGTGAGAACAGTGGCTTATCTAAATAACTCCCATTGCAGAGCCATCTCCCACCCTGAAAGGATTCTAAAGCACATCTTGCACTAAAGTAGATGGTAGTGTTTGTTGTTTTACTATGAAGTTAAATTAAAAATTGCTTCTTCAGCATAGATTAGAGCTGAAAAGTAGATGTGGAAAATTCTTATCCAAACAGTATTTTGGTAAACAAATAAAGGAAATGGCTGTCAGTGGTTGACTGTGGTCATTCATTCACATCCTTTGCTATTCACTAGGTACCAACAATGTACTCAGGGTGGTGCAAAACGTGATTGCTGCCTACCCCTTAAAGCTGGGAGTTGGATGACATAGGTACTAAGAAGGAAGGGTGTTAGTAAGTGTTAGTAAAATGTCGAGAGGGAAAAAAAATAGCTGGAATTATTTTGTTTTCATAACTGATTTCTGTATTAAGTCAGTAGAAAATGCCACATGACCTTCTGGTGACTAGAAGTGTTTTATAGCCTTTTCAGAAGATGACACTTTAATATTGTCATGCCCTCACTTGACTTGATGAACTGAATAATGGGATTTTCAGACAGCCATCTAAATTTGTTGAGATGAGATGATAGCCATCTAATTTGTTCAAGTGTCCACTTGGTATATGGCTTATAAATCATAGTTTCTAATTGCCCTTTCACAGTATATACACAAATACCTAATTCAGTCCGTATTTCCTAATTATTTAAGCACTCGTGCTTGTGCAGGAGTCCAATTTGCATGCTGAACTTTTGTGATGATAAAGTAAGACTATGCCAGGAAAACTGCAATAAAGTTACTGCCTCCCTTGCCCTCCTTTCCCCCCATGTTTTAAGGGTTGTTGAATGAAATGGGCTTCCCTGGAGCTCAGTGGTTGAGAGTGAATACCAGATGACACAGTGAAGGACACTAAGCAGGTAGTAGATCAGGTTTAAGCTGAAATGCTATGGCAATGTAAAAAAATAAACTGTGAATGATTAAGCAATCACTTCATTCTGTATTTGCAAGAAATAGTTGCCATAAAAAAATAGTCTTAGGCAGTCTTTTTGGAAAGTCTTTTTGTTAAGTGGTCTTAACTACCCAGGGTGGAGGAGAGTAACCTTGAGAATCTGTTACATAAATGTGAGCTGTCATTAAATAAGCATGAAAAGGAGAGTGTTTGATTACAGTAAGAGAGAAAATGCCCACTTTTGGTTAAAAATGGGACATAACATCAACAGCAGGCAGGGCAACAGTGGACCAAATGCCCTGAAATCATTCGGGGCTATTTCCCAAGGTTAAAGAAGCCATCAGCATGTGATGGCTTTCACTTCCATTGATATTCCCTGGAAGCCCTTTTCTAATTAGCAGTTGAAAGAGGAGTAAGTAGATTTCTTGCCATGTTTACCATACAAATAGGAGGCTCTCTAATCACTGACCAAAGTAAAACCAGTGAAGCAGCAGGTGCCCAAAACAGGCATCAGCCCTGGCAGGTTATCACAAGCTCCAGCACTTTCAATTTAAAGAAGTGCTAACTGAGTACTGCTGATGTTGAGCCGTGGGAAACAGGAGCCACGGAGCAGTGTGGAAACCTCAGGGACAGGTTAGAAAGGACAGCGTTCATATGAACTCTTCCAAAGAGGTGACCGTCCAGCCTGAGCTCAAGAGGGAAAGGGGAATGGTGCAGCAGTGACACTGAGACATGATGTGGGAGCAGGTATGTCACAAGCCTATGCAAGGGAGAAAGATAATCACTAACAAATCCATGCCTGTTTCTGAGTCCATCTCTTTCTTAAATCCATGAGGGAAGATTTTGTTCTGCTACAGAGCAATGCTACCTGAGGAGCAAATGTTAATTGAATAAAAACCCACAATTTTTAAGGGCTGATAGTTCTTGTTTCAATAAATATTAAAGTGACAAAACCTCACACTTTTTGTATCTATTTATATATAGATGTATTTGGAAGATACCTAGACCAGGGAAAAAAGTTAGCTTAATAAAAAAATGTGCAACACCAAAAATAATGGTCTTATTTAATGAGAGTCTTCTGACATGAGAAATATAAATCTTTATACTAATTTACAGATTACTGCTGGAAGTTGCTTACATATAAAATAGAGATGTCAATGTTAAAGCCAGAGGAAACAGCCCTGGCAGGGAGGCAGCTATGGAGGAAACCAACTTCCACACTTGTAGTTTATGCAAACCAACTGTCTCCAGGAAACAGGGATTAACTGTGGGCAGGAACATTAACTATTGTTTGCATAATTTTCTTTTTAAGATGAGAGATCTTAAATTGTTGAAGTGCAGTGAACACTTGAACATTTCAACTGCTCTTAAACTGTGAAGCAGCTCCTCAGGGCTACAGCAGCATTGCAGTTATGAGTGTGGTAGATGCAGAACAGCTTGGCTTCCAGGATGTGGCCTGATAGTAGTGCAGATGTGGACTGAGGCAGATCCAAAGTACAAACCACATTAGCTTCCTTATTAGGCCAGTCTACTGTTGTTGCCTCTTAGTTCTGATTATCTCAATTAAATTTACTTAAAATTCCAGTTTTACTTAACTAACCTCCCAGTCGTTATTAATCTTGACTAATACTAGTCCATGGTGATTTGTTATACACCTGAAGCTACTTTCTTGTCCGAAAAAGATTGAAACTGCACTTCAAAAACTCTGAAGATGTGTAGACCTGGGGTGTGCTTTTGAATAAGTAACCTGCTCAGCCTGTGCTTCCACGAGTGACTAAGGAGGATTAGATATACTTAAGTATTAGATATACTCTTAGATATGCTTAAGTATTTCTAATATGTATTTAAGTACTGACAAGCACTTGGGATCAGAATATTTCTAATCTGTAAATGTAAAGAACAATTCTGGTTAAGCCCAGGGTGTGATACCTGCTGTAAAACTGACCTTTTCTGTTATTGATATTTTTAAAGTTAGATTGTTTAGGACTCCTTGAAAACTGTTAAGAGCTCTCTTTTAAAAAACTGCATGAAGTAACCTGGAATTCAAGCCATTTTTATATGTCCAAAGGGTGTTAAAAATGCAACCTTTTTTTAGTGAAAGCTCATTCTCATCAAATTTTCTGTGGTTAGGATTCTCAGGTCCAGTTTTAACACGTCCTATCTTTAACTAGCCTCTCTTGTTCTGACTAGAAATAATACTTTAGACCAGACAAACACAACTTTTTTTTTGATCCTTTCTCCCATTTCATTTTCAAAGGACTACTCAAATATCTCTGAAAATTATGATCCATTTGGTAAGAGAAGCTAATTTTTTTCAGCCTCCTTTCTCTCCCTTTCTTTGGTTTTCTATTTTTGGAAAACCTTTTCAGAGGTGTTTAGTTCCAAATGTGAAACAGATGCACTGCTAAAACATTTCTTCCTCTCTCCTCCTTGACAAAAATCTAGTTTGAGAAGAAAACAAAAGTGTCCACCTTGCAGTAGCAGCTTTCTTGTGTTCAGGATGTGAAGCCAGAAATAGCTCACCATTTTAAGGAGAATTTGTAAACCTGAAGATCTGCAAGATTAAACTTTTCTTTCTGGTACAACAACAACAACAAAATCTGCTTCTAGAAATCGGGCTTGTTTGGTTCTTTTATATATATGTATATAATTTTGCCATATATATGGAAGCCTGCACCCCAGTCTATTAGCATTCACAAAACTATTATAACCTGCAGGATCAGACCTTATGATCCATTTATTGTTGCTATTGTGTTTTTATATATTATTAATTGGAATGAGAGTCTTCAGATAGGAAAGGGGAAAAAAAACCCAAGCCCCTCCATTAATTTATTTTAAGCTAGCTTCAAACTAGGTTTTTAATTAAATGACTTACTATATCAGGTAAGAAGCTGTTAGTATTCAGGTTAGAGCTAATGAAGTATATTTTAAAAGCAATTCTGACTTCATTTAAATTTTGCTTCACATTCCTGGTCCAGACTCAATGCTTCAGTATTGTATACAGCCCAACGTGAAATCTCTTAATCTGAGTCTCCATTGTCTGCTCTTTGTCAGAGACTGCTGGCATCAGCTCAAGGTAGAAATGATTGTTATAAAAGAATGAACTGAAACAAGTTGATTTTTCCACAGGCTTTAATATTACAACATTTATTAGGAGTATCAGAAACATTGCTTGTAGAGCATTGTACAAGAATTAAAAACTGTGAACAGAAAATCATTCTTAGATTCAGCCAAAGCTTTATTATTCACGTAGAACCTAAAATTATCTACACACATATTAAAAATACATAATAGAAGTTAACTGACTCTTTGTAAGTCTTGAAGGCCATTTCCTTTGAAACATAAATTCACCAGGTTATAATATTTTGGGACTGTTCCATAATATTGGCTTTAAAGTCCCTCCTCCCTCCAGTGAACTCATAAAATAAGGCAACAAGCAAGGGTTTAAACTACCTGTTATCAGCTGTGAATGCTTGATAGTATTTATTGCCTTCAGAAACTTCTGCAACAATAACTTCATTAGAACAGCATTTTGCTCTATCATACCTTACAGATACACAGTAACACTGCAATACTCATTAAGCTTACTGAAAATCAACATCTAACAGATACATAAAGAAAGAGCTTGTGGGGATTAAATAAAATAAAACTTGACTTAAAATTTAACTCGGTGAGATCAGTACTGAGCTAGGAGATTTACTGAACTAAATTAAATTTAAATATACCATGAGGTTTATGCATGTCTCTATTCAGACAGCTGGTCACATGAATAATGATCAAGAGTCATCATTAGGAGTCTGCTCTTCAGAAGCAGCAATTGCTATTATTGAGTTGCTATAAATCACAGTTGTTCCACAAGTAGATGAATTGGCCATGGGAAAGACACCTCAGTGTGCATGCCAGGGGGTGTGTGCACAAACATTGCAGGCTTCCAAGGTGATGAAAAGACAAATGCTTCCTGGGGATGTTATTTCTTGCAACCTCAAATGCCACTGGAAGCTGCTGGACTGAGATTAAGTTTGGAAGAACCTTCAAAGGTGGACCTACTGGCTATGGAGGATGCATGGGTTCCCAAAGCATTTTGTTCTGACCTGCCAATAGATCAGAAACTTGCTGTGCTTTGAAAGCTTTTCTATCTTGTGCTTCCTCTGACATGTTCTCCTTAAGAAAAATGGATTCCTTACAAGGCTTTGGCTGAAGTTAGATCCTGTCACAAAGCATGTCACTTTGTTCCAGGATATTGTTTACCCTAATTTCAGATATGGCCATAAATCAGAGGTTCACAATTTCAGTCCTGAATGTTTAAAACCACACATCTTAAAATACATGCTGGTCATTGATTTGCCAAAGCAGAGGTCTGATCAAAAAATTCTATTATCTGTTCCTTCAGAGAGCTCTCTTGTGGCCTCTCTTTGCAACCAAAAAGCACAATTAAGGTTAAATAAAAGCAATGTCAATAACATCTCCTATAAATGAGTGAGAAATTGTTTCTGCAGAGTGCTCAGGAACTCTAATGAACTGTAGGGGAGAAATGCTTAGATCTTTAAAGGAGCTTTGGGAGGACTGGAGTATTTGCTGTTGGGAACTGAATTTACCTTAAACTTGTCTTCACCCATCCCTATAGATTCCTACCATGAGAGCTAAAGCCTTGTGGTGGTACAGTCATCCCACCCCCTCAGCTGCTTTGTGAATTTGGTGCTGGCCACTGTAGTTTTGTGGTGCAGGAGGCTGGGGGAGCTTGGTATGACCTGAATCTGTCTAGTGAAGTGGCAAATCAAACGGAGCCCCACACCTCAGGAGCTGGGGACAGTGAGTTGGGATGGTTAGGCACCCCCTAACTGTATCTAACACCTCCTTATCTTGGAAAGGTGCCAGTGAAAGACCACAGCCCCACTGGGAAGAGCCAAGCTAGTCTGACAAGATTGATGGCCACAGTGGCACAGTACTAGCCTAGTACTGACCTAAGTCAATCATCTTGTGCACCTCTGAGTACTGATCTGAAGAGGGAGGCCCACGGGAGCTCTGTGGGATCTCAAGGGGCTGAGTCTCGGTATGTCCTCCTGAGCTGGGGCTCCTCTTGGGCTTGCCTCTGACCATCTGCTGGTAAAGCTGATGAAGGGAAGACCATCCTCTTGTGATAAATTCATGAAGGGAATCACCATCTGTGCAAAGACCAATGACATGGAAGACTGTCTACATCTAATAAGCTGTCAAAGGGAGACATGAGTATTTGTGATCCAGGAAAAATCCTGGAGTGCCCAAATCTACTATAATCTGCAGACAGGCAACATCTTAATCGTAGGTTAACCTCTATACCTTTATATAGCGGGGGGTGTGTGTGTCATTTGGTTTTGCCTAGTGAGCTTTGTTAAGTCTTATGTGAATCACTGTGTTTACTACAACTATTGATTCAGACTGATTAATCATTGCTACTTTTATAAATTACTATACCATTGTTAATATACTTGAATTGCTGACACCTCAACTTTAAATAAGGAACACAGTCCTACATTAAGCAGCACACTAAAGTCCCAGTACCCAAGTTCTCTGAAACTGGTGGCGAGGTCTGGACTAGGGGCAGAGCTCACCTTACTCGATGAATGAGTTTGGAGGGCAAGAGGGTCTATTCTGAACCTTGCTACCAAAATGGAAGGGCATTCCCTCTCCTGTTGACCAGGTCTGGGTCTAAGAGGGGATCTAACTTCACTCTCTGTAGGAGTTCAGAGATCAAGGGGGATTTACTATGAACCTTGGGACAGGCGAATTTCCTTTACTTCCAGTATTCCCAATCTCCCTGGCATTCTCAGTCAAAAGGTGTTGACTGGATCTAGCCACAGCTGGGCTCTCTCTGAGAAGGAGCTCAGAGAGCAAGGGGGTCCATTCTAAAACCCTGGTAGCTCAAGGTCAGGGCCACCTTTAACACTTCTGTTCTCGACCCCTATGAAAACCACCCTGGCCCAACTCCCACTCGCTTTGTCTCTTTCATTTCTGCTCAAGTGTTGTAATCCAATTGTTCTAATCAATTTGCTTTATAGTGAGTAATGCAGTGACCTTGCCATCAAATTGAACCTCAGTTAACCTTTGTTGATTTTGACTAAATTTCATCAAATTCACTAAGCTTTGTCAAATCTTTAATCTACCCCAATAGATTGTATCACTGCCTTTTATTGGATGAGAAGTAGCTCACTCTTGTGCAGCAAATGGAATCCTAAACTAGGATTCCATAACAAGTGATTTAAATGGTCTAAAGGGGAATCTCTTACAGTTCCTGTGACAAGACTCTAGAGCTTAAAGTGGGAAATGGACCTATCCAACCCACAGAAAGCTTGTCTGTCTCTCAATCTGCTTTTGTCTCTCAACAGGCAGACAGAACTGTTGTGGGACAGTTGTGAGAACTGTTGACAGGGCCAAGGCAGAGAGTAATAAGAGTTAAACACCCTCATCTTCCATTTACCTGCTAGATGACAGGCATTGCCATCTACCTTCAGGTGATGACTGCTACACCCCCTCAGCCATTGCCAGAGTTGTAGGAACCAGTAACATGTTAAAGTTGGATTATCAGAGGGAACTGTGGTTACTCCTTATCCTTCAGAGGAGTATATTTGGGGTATGGACATCATCACATGGTCAGGAATTTGAACTTCTTTTGGCTTTTTATTGCAGCAACTTGACACACGTTCTGCATGAGAAGTGTCCCTGTGCTTTTTTCCTTTGTACCCATGAAGAACAAGACATAATTTAGCACTAGACACTTTAACATTCAGTCTTGATCTGTAGTGAGACTACAGGATTTTGTTTGACCTCAATAGGAGTTGCGTACCCCCCAGGCAGAACTGTGCTCAGTCTGCATAATGTCAAGGATATGAAGTTTATTCAGAACTTTCTTGAGCTTCTATTAAGTCCTGTGTGGTTTAAAACTGAATCTTTAAGAGTAGGCATAGGCATACATATTTTCAACAGGGTTGATGTAGGATGTAGCAAGTGGAAGTTGTTTCTGCTTTAATACGTAATTTCCACATGTTCCATTGTGTTGCTTATTCCAGGGAGGCAATCTTAATGTTTACTTGCTTTCTATCTCACAACTATCCTTGGCAGCAGCAATCTTCTTAAATCTGTTGTCACCCGAAGCAGGGAAGATACTTACTTTTTCCCCTTATGAGAGCTATAAAGATACTGTCATAAAAGAAACAGTTCTCAAGATGAAAATTTGCTAAAGGAAAAAAAGGGCACAGCAACAATTCAGTAACAGCTCTAAACAACCATTTCATTAACAGACTCCCAGGGCCTAAATTTAGCTTTGCCTACATTGATCTGGACTGGTGAAAAGCTACTGTACTCTTTGAAGTGTTAGGGTATTTAAAGAACCCAACTAACCTTTGTTTGTAATCAAGATTTATATTGCGATTTTAAGCGCTATCTTTTTCTTCTGCTCAAATAAAAGCAACAAATGATAAGAGACAGGTGCTCTTACAAGTCTTGTTAAATTCAAATGCAATAAATCACTGGGTTTGCATGTGTTCATTTTGTAAGGCAGCTTTCTGAAGCACTTATTGGACTAGAGTTTTTCTGAGTAATCTGATTTTTAATTTATTTTGCATGACTCTTAAGTACAACTAGCAATATGGGCACACAGACTTTAAAAGAAACTAATTGAATAAAACCTTACACGTGTTTCTGCAGGTGCTCAAACTGTTTGGCACATTCCTGAGAATTAGCTTCATCCTGTATTCACTACTGAGCTGAGAGCATTTGTTCCTCTTCTTGAAAGCAGCTGCTGCTGCTACAGACATGATTCAAATTTGTTGCTGCTAAAATTAACATGTTAAAATATATCTGGTTATAATGTTGTATGTGGGCACTCTAAAAATGTCTTGATTCCTGTGTCTTTAAACTAAACTTAGAATTGGATTTATACTGACAGTATTACTTCCATAAAGAAACTTTATATTCTAGTGCTCTGTAGAATGTTTTAATATCTGGTTTAGAGACCTGTTAGCCATTAAAGAACCAGAGGCTTTTCTCTGACACTATAGCCTGCAAGAAAAAAAGGTGATAAATCAGTTCTGTAATATTTCTGAATGAGCCAAATAAAGATTTTTTTTTTGTCTTGAATACACATAATTATAGTATGTAGGCATTGTTGCAGAAGAGCAGTTTTAGTCCATTAGAATCTGAAACTAATACTTTTTTTATTTTATCACAGCAAAAGAATGGGTAGAAAACAATAAATTGTCATAGTCATGTATCATTTTATTTAAAAGTGTTTCATATTTTCAGTTCAGAATATATAGTGGCCTGGAAGAGAAGTACTTTCTAATACCAGTAACATAACAACTTTGCATTATATTGTAGATAAAAAATGAGACAAAATTGATAGCACAGATACTGCTGCATCTGCCCTGTTCGGCTTTATCCTCTGCTGTATACAGTGAGGTCCACACTAAACAGTTCTTTTTTTATCTTGCCTGTGATGTTGAGCTTTAATAAAGCATTGTGTTGTCTCTAGGATTAGCCAGGAGGCACATTCCACCCTATACAATACAGATCAAACCTCAATAATATTGACATAATTTTGCTCCTTCATGGTTTGATTGAGACAGTCCAGGGGGATATGAAAGCGACAGCATTCAGAAAAATGGAAATGGAACATGGTGTATAAGTAACTGTGCTAAAAAGATGACTACAGACTTCCTCTGCTGACTTGCTGATCTTACAATGCCTCATAAAGCTTCTGAAGGACTAATGGATTCCCACAGGTAATAAGTAAAACTTTCTTTCCTTGTTCAGAGTGCAGAATACTAGTCCTTACTGAAGCTTTCAAAAGCACGGCATCTAATGAGGCATTAAGATGAAACTCGCTCTTACAGGTAGCAAGAAACCCCAAGGAGCTGCTCTGTAAGACTGCTTCTTCAAGCCATGGTTAATCACCTGGTTAGCAGTAGTCAAAATAAATATTCTGCAGCTGAAGCTCAAGTATCTTGAGTGCTTACAGAAGCAGGTGCTTCTATAAAAGGGCAGGTGTCAAGAGGATCAGGGCAGACTCGTTTCAGTGGTGCCCAGAAATGGGACAAGTGGCAACAGAGGAAGTTCTGTCTGAATATGAGGAGAAACTTTCTTCCTGTGAGGGTGATGGAGCCTGGAACAGGCTGCCCAGAGAGCTTGTGGAGTCTCCTTCTCTGGAGACTTTCCAAACCCTTCTGGACATGATCCTGGGTACCCTGTTCTGGGTGAACCTGCTTTGGCAGGGGGGTTGGACTGGATGATCTCCAGAGGTCCCTTCCAACCACTACCATTCTGTGGATCTGGAGAAGTTCTCATGTGGTCCAAAGACTATAGCAAAATTAATTATTTATGTTTTCCATTTTGGTACTGAGTGTACTTTGTTCATTAAGTACTTGCATCTTCAGAAAAAACATGCCAGTGAGAGCACTTTACCTATACACAGATATCACTCTTGGAGGAGATACTCTGCATCCAGAAAAAGAGCTGAACTAGCATGTCTGCAAGACAGGGAAAAGTAACAGATTGCTTTCTATAAAGCAATTGCACTGGCAACTCTTTGGTATGCTTACAGCAGTATTGATCCAGGAGCCACGTCACAATCAATCAGACTCTGAGGACCGTGAAAGAATTGCAAATGCTTAAGTTAAGTAAGCACACAGTAAGAAGTTTTACTGAAATAAAAAGTGATTGTTTTCAGATGCAGATACCTACCACCTCCTTTTTACCTTGGATCACTTGAATAAAATAATTATGTGAGCTTAACTTGCAAAATAGTGAGCATCCTTAGGGAGCTGGTTTATGTTCTGTTCTCTAATAGTAACGTCAAGTCACATCAGAGTAAAAAAAGTGCCAAAAACAAGGCTTGTAAACCATTACTCTAAGTTTCCCTCAGAATAATAAATCTCTTCTACACCATTTTTACCCTGAAAATCAAGGTGCTAGACCATTGGCTACTCATAATGGTCAGCAATATGTATGCATGTGTGTCTACTCGCCTGTCTCTATTACTATGTGCTATGGGGCCACCTCCTTTATTAGGACTGAGACTTCCTTTACACAAGTTACACGAGCCACCCCATGTTAAGGTTGCTGGAGCTCATTAGAAATATATTCTATTACCTGAGCCTGGTGCCACCAGTGTGGACTTACTGCCCTTTCTGTTCTTCTCTCCACCTCTCACCTCCCCCCATCTAGTTTTACTATGCCAGGAGCAGGCTTGGGCCGTGTCCTGTGACACTGTGCAAGAGCCTGGCTCCACAGGGTATTCTACCATGGGCAAGACAGTGTTTTCCAGGTGCACTTGACTCTTTCTCTTGCTCTTCATTCTCCCCGCCCCCATTTTTGGTCAAATTTTTGCCATGTGGGGACGAGTTGCAGGTCATGGAAGATATTTTGCTGTTAATCCTCCCACACCTGTCTATTCACAGGTGCCTTCTCTATTACAACAGGTAATGTTCCTTTTAGTAAAACATGGACATTTTTCACTAGTATTTTTAACTGAAGTCTTATGGTTAGATTAAATTTTGTTAGAAAGAGAAGCTCCACTTTAGGTGGTGTGTATTCCAGATTGTAAGGAACTAAAATTCCAGCTGCAGTTTCTAGAAGAGTTCTCTTTCTTGGACACTTTTAAAACTAGACACTGCCTGATATATTATTGGAAACTAATTTTAAACGTTCTATGGAAACGCATTTTGTAAGATCTGATTCACCCTAGCAGGTTTGTACCACCATCTAAGGTTTCTCCACACTTCCTCTCAAGAGCAGGTCTGCAGGTCAAGCAAGGCTTTTCCTGATAGTATAGGCTTATTTCAAAGACTTGCCACAAATAATGTAAACTAAAATTCAGAGCTTCAGACACTGCTGCATTATTTTTGATTGAATCATCAGCAGTAAACTTTGATTAAATCTGCATTAACAGAGCAACTTCTGCTAAGAATGATAGCACATTTCTCATAAGCAGGTGTAAACTGAATAACAGCTAAATGCTTGCAGTTATTTTTAATGTGTTTGAATCCTTAATGGTATTCATTGTTCAAAATCATCATGGGATAATTACATTTGCCTTTGAATATATGATTGGATGTGTTCTAATGTGTGAGAACTGTTTGCTAAAATACTTATCTGTATTAAGTGTTGCATGCAGAGATCTATACGCAGCAATGCTGTTAACAGGTACTTGCAGTTTTCCTTTGCTGTCTTAACCTAGCTCTGGTTTCAATAGCCACTCTGAAAACTAACCCAGGACACATGAAGAATACATTTTAAGAAGCTGCAAATCACTGAGGGCTGGAGGGTGACTCATGATAAGAAATGAGCTGGCCTCATACCTGTAGGGAGTCCTAATCAGTTGTGGGTTTAGGGATGTGACTCTCAGGAGCATTAGCCGTATCCCCGCCACTCGCTGGTCAGAGTAGCTGTGCAATATGCTGATCCAGTGGCCTTTTACTGCTGGCCTAACCGGGTGAAACTCCTGGTGCTTAAGATATTGATGACCAAGAAGGTCTTCTGTGTAACTTGGACTCTGAAATGAATTTCAGCTGTGTCTGCTAAGGTGACAGAGCTGTTACAAAACAGAAAGACAGTTCCTTAACTGCATAGCCCAGGAGAAAAGAAACTCTCTACCCTACTATTGTGACAGCTTCCAGAGTAGGTTTGAGAGCCACAGAATAGCTGCTCAAAAACTAGATAGAAGCAATCAGAAAATTCATCAAGAGAAATGAACCCAGTGATAAGAAAATAGTATTTACTGAGCCAGTATCACCTTCCTGCCTACCAGATCACTTGACCTTCTCTAAAGACTCTCACATATAGCATGATGCATTAAGTTGTTCATTGAATAGGAATAACCCAGAAAATAAAACAGAAAAACCCCATTCTTTGATGAAACTATGGGTGCAGCTGAAGCATTGTGACCTTCACTGAGGTCAGTTATTTTCTCTAGGTAAGTGTAACTAGGATACATGGAAAAGAATATCAAGCAATCTATGGAAAAAAAATCGCCTGGCAGTCTCAGGACGTTGGAATAATATTAGCCATCCACTGATTTTTATTTGGATTTAAAAAAAACAACCCAACAAAAAACCCCATACATACTGAGAGGGACTGGGATGGGGTCCGGAAGATCAGCCTTTACAAGGTTATGACATAGCATGTCACAACACCTGCTTCTCATTCAGCTAGAAGGCTTGCTGCTTTCCTTCACAAGTGCAGTTTTTCATGTCTGAAAGGCAGACTTTGTGCTCAGAACCGCAGACAAACTTAGAAATGTGCAGTGAACCTGGAGATAAAGGAAGTTTAAACTGGTCATCAAGCTCTAACACTTATGTTCTGCGTCCTATTTATGAAAGATTACGTACCTACAGAAAATCAGCCCCCCTCTGCTCCTGTTAACACCTGACAAAGATGAAGCATAAAGCTTTGCCTGAAAATGTTCCAAACTTGCCCATTGCCTTTCCCCAAGAAAGCAAAAATGCTCATTTTCAACTCATAGTCAATAATTTTCCCCCTGTATCAGCTGACAGACCTAGTTCCTTAAACTCTCCTCCCTTGGTCTTATTCCCATTTCTAAGATCTCATGTTTTCTGTTTTAAAAAATACAGTTTTGCCTGCAAATGGCTGTGACTAACATCGTTATTACAGGACTGAACAACAACAAAAATCTGAAAGGAGAGAGAAAAACCCTTCGGATCAAACATGTTTGTACTAAGTCTTATCAGCCTTGCCCTCGGGGCCATTCCACGCATTTACTGTGTCTCCTCAGCAGCCGAAACAGCTCTTGGCAACGACCTTTTTGAATCTGTGGCATATCTGAAATGTGCAGCACAGCATGGTATTTCTCACCCGTAACCTTTTTTCCTACTCTCAAATGGTTCCTTCCGCTGTTTTACTCCTCCTGGGCATACCTGGCACTTCCCCTCTCTCACACACAGTCTTGTAAGAATTACAGGTGAGCTTCTGCAAACAGGGATTCTGATTTCTAACTTGGAATTCACAGTTAAATGCTGGAAACTGTGATTTCCTAGCAAGCTCTCGGCACCTTCTGCACCCCGGTGTGTCTCCTCAGGAGGATGTCCTCTGAGCTACCCACCCAGGAGAGCTGCACACCTCTACAGGTAACAGTGGCACTGAGCTTTTTGCTTGTGCTCTATGGCACTGCCTGAAGCACTGAGCCAATATGCACGCTTGGGAAACAAACAGAACCTAACAGCCTGGGTAATTGCAAAATTACTTGTATTTTCAAATAATATATTATGCCAAAAAATTCCCTGCAGTATGGGCTTCTGTTTAGAAAATGTCTAGCATGCTGCACGGTTACTGCTACAGTCTCAACACGACAGCACAGAAATGCTGAAATGAATCTCAGAATCTTTACCACATATGTAATTCAACCAGACACTTCCCCAGTTTCACCTGAAAGAGATGATCTGTGGAATAATTAATTGTGCTACACCGTGATCTACAGTTCTGCATAAACCAGTTTATTCCCTTTATGCCTGCAAGGTAAGACCAAGGGCCAGTGAAACTGATGGGTGTAACAATGACATTTATAAGCCATTTAACTTATCTATTACTTTACTGGAAGCAGTCCCTTCCCTATTTTATGGGGTCTCTCACTCTCTTCATGCTTTATACATGGAAAAATAATACTAAATATTCTGTGCAGGACAGGAGCGTTAAATACTTCAGGTCTGTTAAGACAGGGCCAGTGTTAAAAGATTGTCCTCTTACAGCATCCATGACCCTGCCTACAAGGCTGTTCTCCCTGGCATTTGCATCGTGTAATCCCAAGAGTGCCTTCAGATGCATCTCTGTTATCCAGCTGGAAAACCAAGCAGATCTTTCACCTCACCCTCCCTGCATGGCCAGAGTCAGGCTGGGGCACCCTGGCTGGAGGGTACCTGGCCATGCCAGGGCACACCCTGCAGTGCACTCCAGTGTTTATTCCCCCAGGGCCTCATGTCCTGCCAGGTGCTCTCTGCCCCTCCAGGCAGGTATTGTCACTTTAGCTGGTCATGCACGCCAAGAACCTGCTGGTTGGCATCTGAGCTCCAGCTTTGAGGGAACCATCTAAGCTCTATCTTTGAGTGAGCCAGTTGACTCTCCAGATATGGCAAAGCAGATTGCTCTTATTCAAGTTGTGTCTCCACTGACAGTATGGCTGCAGCTGCCTCTGGGCACTCAGCACTATGACCTTGAGTCTGAAACCAAGCAGCTGCTGCAGGAGACACAGCTGTAGGCTCTGTATGTAGTAGGAGGCAAGGGATCACCCTACCAATGAATGTTTTCTCCCTTCTTATGGGAGTGTGGACACCACTTGGTTAGTTGGCCCATCTCTAATACCTCACTGATAAGCAGCTGTTATTTTTTCCAGCACGAGAATGTCAGACAAGTGCCAGGAGTGTCAGTGCTTGCCAGTGGAGATTTGCCAACAGATTAGAATTTAATTTTACCTCTGTGCGTTGCTTTTCATCAATGCCCGTGGATCAGATCTCTGGGAAGGAAGGCAGCTCAAGCGTGCACCAACGCCAGCGCTGAGCGCGATTGCATCTGCATCCTAATAATACAGACAACTGATAAAAAAGGAGCAGACTGTTGTAACAAATGATTGACATTTTGATGAGTTTGGAATGTAACACAGGCTTCAAATACATAAATAAACTAGTTGAGTTCTGCAGCATCAAAAGGAGTATTAGAGATGAAATTTAGCAACCGATACAAACTGCTTTAAATAAGATTTGCCGACACCTACTCACTGATTTTTTTTTTCTAGCTTACTAGGCAAATACAATTAATTTAACTTATTTCTAGAAATTATATATTGATCTTACAAAAAAACCTCCAGATAACTTGGAGGCTGATTTTAATGATACTATATGCTCGTCAGAGCTGAGACAATCGGAATAATCATTTTCTATTAAAGAAATGGGGAGAAAAGCTACAGACAAAACTTTCTTCTTATTCTGTATAGGTGAGGAGTTTGTATTCAAAGTAAAGAATGAAAAGAAATATTAAAGAAGGCAGAAATAATCCAGTGTAAATTAAAGATGGACTAAAAATGGATAAAGCAGAGCATGTATGGCATGTATAATGGCATGCTCAGTGATAAAAAAATAAAGTGGTGGTTTTGTTTTGCTCCTATTTCCACCCCCCCCCCCCCCCCCCCAAAGTGGCTGTTATTTGGAGACTGGCTGGGCATCGATCTGCCTCGGGGTACTGCTAAGAAATTCCTGTGTTGTGTGTTTTTTTTTTTTTTTCCCCTCACCTATTAAACTGTCTTTATCTAGACCCAAGAATTTTCCAACTTTCATTCAGCAGCTCTGTAGGTGGTTGACTGCTGGCTGGGATTAACCCATCACATCCATCCCAGCTGCACCTTGCACTTGTTCTTGTTGAACTTCCTGAGGAAATTGATGAGGCCCATTTCTCTGAATCACTGCCCTGCCCATCATTTGTATCGCTGTGACCCTCAATGGCAAGTCTAGAACTTAGGTTAAGAGAGATTTGTAGGGTCAGACTTGTTATTAACAACTGTTTTTCAAATAAATTGTTCAGAAAGATCAATAAATTCACTGAGAGGCAAGTAAATGTGTCTAGTAAAAGAACAACATGGAAGCATCTGAAATAATTGTTGAACAGGTGAGATATATAGTTTAAAAAGCAAGAATACCTTCCAGATAATGAACAAATCAATTTTCTCAAGACTATAAATTCTTGGCCTTAACCACCTTAAGGCAATACCTATAGATGTTGCTTGAAATCAGGTGCAATAGAAAATAACCCTAGCAATTTAATTATTTTAGAGTTGTTTTTCAAGCGAGTCATCCCTCGTACATAAGAGGACCTGAGAATTAGTTCTTCTTTAAACAATGGTGTTATGAGATTTGATCTCCATGGTAGGTGTGACTTGGATTGATGATTCCCTTCCTGTATTCCTGGGGAGAAAACTGGTGCTCTAAAACTCGAAGGAATTAAAAACTTGTTCTGCTTTGAACAGCTAATTGCATCTGGTAGAGGAAAATACAGAAGTTAGCTTTTCAGAATCCTCATTTCTAGCAGCTGACATGGTGGTCTGGAGGACTTTTTCACCCAGTGTGAACTGAAACATTCTGTAGCATGTGACTAAAAATGATTAAAAACTGCTCCCTCTAGTTTTACCATTACTATATCACTGATCTGGACCATTTGCTGACAAATGAAACTCTCAATATAAAAAATAATATAGCATGAATTGCAAAACTTCCCACACAATAATGGAAATCTAATGTGGTTTAACTTCAAAAGAATTTTTGCTTTCTTGGGTAATATGGAACAAATTCTGCATGCACTATACAGACCTTCAGGCTCAGAATTGCTGTCCCTTCACAGGTCAGGTTTAACAGGTGGCAACAGGAATGGCTGGAAGGAAAAAAAGGATTGATGTGTATGAAAAATTAAACTGATGTTTATTCCAGGACTGTGCTGGAGGCAGTTTTGCCCGGTTTAGAGGATATTAAAATTCTTAGAGGGTCTATGGCTATTAAAGTGGCTTTTTAATGTGACTTGTCAAGCTGTACTTTTTAGAAGGAGCCTCACTGCCCAAGTTCATGATGCTGCTTCTCCACCCAGAGTTTTTGTCTTGCAACTGGAAGTCAATATTACTGTAGAAACCTGTCCATTATGCTGCAGATAGAGCTGATGGCTGAAACTGGTAGTGCTGTAGTTTATTTGTGTCTGATACCAAAGCAAGGTATGATAAAGCTGTCTGGAATACAGATACACCTGCTCTGGTCTTGCCTTCTGTGCAGATGCACTCTTTAGATATCATTCTTTTTGAGCATTACTATGACTTTCAAGAAAAGGTTAATTGCAAATTACAGATTCTTTTACTTTTAAATGGCAATGACTGTCAATACAAGCTATAAAGGTCTACGACTGGTTAAAATACCATCCAGATAGTGTTTTACTGTAATTATTATCCATCCACATCTAAAAAAGGCAACAGAAACAGTCACCTGTCTCTGCAGATGTGTGATCCCTGATCTAGAGCGATCTACCAAAACCATAACCAGTTACTTGTCTCACTCTTGCCAGAGTTTACAGTTTGAAGGCTCAGTCCTTCACGTCACCAATGAAGTGTTTGAGTAAGTGGGTGCACAGCTGTGATGCAGGCATCAGGAGGCCTTCAACACACTGCACAAACTACAACCCATGAAAAACTGCATCTCCATCTGTTTGAATCCTTTACAACCTAAACTGATGAATCCCCCTCCCTTCTAAACATTGCTGGTCCTTTAGCTGAAGCTCTGGTAACGCCAACTCTGAGAAGCTAGGAGGCAGCAGCTGAAAAATCTACCCATACTTACACACGTTTCAGCCACAGGACAAATTAAATTTCATTCAGAGATAAGTACAGGGCTGACTGGATTCCTTTACGTTATCTATTCTCTGCTTACAGAATTGATACAATGGTGAAGTCTTATAGATGTTTGTCTGCTAAAGATTAGTGTTCAGACAATGTGAGGACAACACAGTGAAACTCAAAAGTATTTTAACACTTTTACTTTTTACTGAAATGGGTTTATTTATTTATTCATATATATTATTTTCCTGACTTTTGAGGCTTTGCAAGATCCTATTATACATTTAGCTTACTTGTAAAAATCATTATATGTTAAAGGATTTTCTATGAGCATGGGGTATGACCTTGTGATCTTACAAGAACCAAGAAATGTTCTCTCTCAGAAAGTAATAAAACCATCTTGAATCACAAATCAATCTGTTAGTTAAGCTGAAGAAGCTCTTGATTTAAAGTGTCCTAAAACAGATTTCTAGATTTGTGAGCTGGCCTAGAGCATTAATCATTACCAGTTATAGTCAAATTTCAGGAATATTCCATGATAATTCCTACAGGAGAAGAATGTGATAAGTTTCTTTCATCATTTTGGATCTTTTTTCAGCGCTTATATTTAGGCTAAGTTTATAAGACTGCATCCTGCTGCCTTTACTCCTCCCTCAGAAAAGATCCAGCTTCATAGAACTCTGTCTTCTCACATACTGGAAGGTGTTTACTTTGTCCCTTACTTCTACAGCTGTATACACTGGCTGCTTTTCAAAATGCATTTCATTATGCTTAGCTTTCAAAGCCATGAGGTTTATCAATTCTTTTTGCTTTTCCTCTCTTTTTAAGTATAACAATGCTAATAATTTTTCCCTTTATTGTAGCCTTAGATGCTTCCTAGACCTTTGGCTGTTTACTTTTCCCACTACAGTATATCATAAAATATCAAATGAAGTAATTCTTTACAAACTTCATTATACAGGAATCTTCTAGCAGGCCTGGTATTAAATCTTTGTGGTTTGTTTTTTTTTTTTTTTCCCCAGGAATAAGACTTCATAGTCACTTTAATTAGTACATGATCTAACTGCATAATTAACTCACTAGCTGTATATCCTCCTCAGATCAATGCTATGAAATATACTCATAGATGGTCCTGGAGATAACGATTGAACCTCATGGAATGCACTAGGTAAGGAGAGAGTGTAACATGTCAAAAGGTCAAGTTTTTGTGCTGTTATCTATCTGTTATCTCTCCAGAGACTCATTTGAACCATTCATTCAAGTCTCTTGATATTGGAGGGGAAGGCTGAGGTGCTCATGTAAAGAAAGCTACAAAGAAGCATATGGATTAGCTGCAGGTACATTCTGTTACCTGGTACTGCAGTATGCATAGTGGGCTTGCTAATAGAACACCTCTCCCATCTTGGCTTTTCTGTCAAAATGCAGCCAACATGGAAACTGCTTTAGGGAGCCCACTTCGTTTCAAATGAGAAAAGTATAATGGTTTGTTTCACGTATCCATCAGTAGGTTGCCACTGTTACTGTGGACTTAATTACTTCCCAGTATGGGTAGAGGATAGAACAAAGTGGAAAGGTACAAAACTTTGGCCATATTGCTTCCCTGTATTCTTCCCCCAGAGGCAAGTATGTAGATGCAGGTGTGGACTCTGCAGGTGGAAGCAGTTTGGACAGGAACAGAACTAGCTCACATACAGAGGGGCAGATGCCACTAATAGTGTGCCATGTGTCACTAGTAGTAATGGGAGAAGAAGCAAACACATTGAGGTTCTGCAGTCTACTGTGTGGCTCAACTAGAGCAGAGGAATAGCAGTAAAATACTTCAGACATGAAAGAAATAATTCTGTTGACACAGTGTACACATCTGCAGTGTAGACTAGGAACCTCCCTGAACGGTTACTGCAAGGACAGAGATACTGCAAATGTGAATTTCAGGTCATGATATTGCAGATGACATAGGGCAGAGGATCTTCAGGACTGGTAATTTTTTCAGTGGTCTATAAAAGTAGTTCAGATGGTTAGCTCAGATAAAAATGACTACACTGCAGATATCTAAAGTCATAAAGACAAATTCTGCTGAATAAAATCAGGTTTGGATAGACTTCTATGGACTCCTCATGGCTACAACAATATCTGTGGTTTCTGTAGAGGGTAGGAGAAAATACACATGGAGGAAAATAAGATTTTTGATTTCTTTAAGGCAGTTACTCTGTGTGAGATAGCCAGTGGGATAGCTGATGCCATGCTGACATCATGATGTCAGCCCTATATAAGGGGAGGGGCTGGCCCGAGGCAGGTGCTCCTGTTTTCAACTCACGTTCCAGTGTGTAGCTTCAGCTTGTGGCTGGAGCAGGGAAAGCAGCATCTCAGATGCAGGTAGAGCTTTGGGGTTTCTCTCACTCACTTTGTCTATCATTTAATTGGTATTATTGTTATTACTGTTGTTCTTGTCTCTCTTTGTGTTGTTTTATTAAACTGTCCCTATCTCCATCCCTGAGGCCTCTTTTTCTTCCTCCCAAGTTTCCTTCCTATCCCATAACAGGGGGAGCAGGGGAGAGATTGAACTGCAACACATGTGGAGATAATCATGAAGACTTTAGTTAAAGGTTGCTTCATGAAAATCTTGCAATTAATTCCTGAGTCAAAGGAAACAAAATGAGAACTTACAGTATGAGTTGGCACTTGATCAGGATGAGAAAAAAATAAAGTTAAAAAAACCCTCTGAACTTTCATATATCCTAAATGTCTCACAGGCTGAATTTCTCCTGTTTCTGAGAAGCACAGAAGATGGCTCAGGTGACAAATATTTCAGCATGAGAGTAATTTATTCAGACACTAGTGAGGAAAAAGAGAAATTCCAAAAGAAGCTGGCATTGTAGGCTTTAGTATTTTAGTGAAACAAAACCTGATCAAGTCAATGTATGTCTGTAACAGTGACAAACGATAATGAAATATTAATTATGGGAATTGGAATAATCTAAGTTGGCAAAAGACACAGTTGCTTATGAGTTTGCAGAAAAAGGTGAAATACCAGGGTAAGGAATAGCTGGTATTAGAGAAATAAAAGGCAGCATAATGCAAACAGTAAAGAAGATAAAAATAAGAAACCTTCTCTGAGAGATGCCTTACTGAGTTCGGGGACTGTCCTGGGTACTCAGCAGATACTTAGCATTTTACTCATGCATAAGACAGGCTGAAGCTCTGTCGACCGTGAAACCTCTTAGTATTCTGTTAATATCATACACATTTACAATTGCAAGCCAAGAAAACAATTACATGTAAGTTGATTAGGATAATATGTCAGCCTGAGATTCTAATAGAGAAGGGGGAAGACATGGGGGAAGAAAGCAATGAAGCTAATTATTTTGTGCATTAGTGTAGATAGAGAAGAGCTGGGAAGGGGAAATTATTGGTGAGGATTTAGAGTCACACTTTGTTGTTGAGTAAGATTAGTAGCAACGAAGTCAGTAGCCTGGTTTTATACTGATGAGATCGTGCTGTAGGATTCGGAGCTGAGTTCAACATTGCCCAGATTTAGACACACAGCATAAAGCCAGAACAGACTGCTTTACAGAAAGTACTACAGTTCATGCACTGAAAATTGCACAAGTCTTAGGCTGTGCTCAGTAGCTGGAAGAATCTCATCATTCCCTCTGAAAGGAAAAAAAAATAAAGCTGTTCTTCATAACTGTGGAAGAACTGCAGACTTTTCCAGGCATTTCTGAAACCTGCCACTACCAAAAATTCCTTCCAGGATGATTCTTACTTCATTTTAAATCTCTTCTGCTGTTATCCTGACACCAGGTATATGAATTCCAATTCAACCAATTGTCTCTGGGAACAAATCAAATCCTTATTTCCAAATTATCATAACATGCATTTGATTTGGGTTTGTTGCATATACATTTTCTTACCAGGTTTAATCACGCAATTCCCAGATAAAACTGTGAAAATGAAATTGGTGAAATTACCTCAGCTTAAAAATTCTACTTGTTGAGCTTGTTTCCTAGAGAGTCTCACCTAACTGGTGTGAATAGCTGTAATGTCATTTCAAATGAGTAACGTGCCAAACTTCCCACTGAACACCCTTGTTTGCACAACAGTAAATGGTGGACATTTCTATTAGCAAAAACAGATTCTCCAGGCTGTAAAATGCAGCTCTTAATCAATGGCTTGTATTTGGTTTGTGGGGCAAGGCTTTGGTAGTGGGGGGGAGCTACAGGGTTGTTTTCTGTGAGAAGCTGCCAGAAGCTTCCCCTGTGTCCAACAGAGCCACTGCCAGGCTCCAAGACAGACAGACCCTGAAGCAGTTTGTGAAGACCTGTAGCCTGTGGGAAGGACTCGTGTTGGAGAAGTTTGTGGAGGACTGTTTCCCATGGCAGGGACCCCACACTGGAGCAGGGGAAGACTGTGAGGAGTCCTTCCTATGAGGAAGGTGCTGAACTGACCTCAGGCTCCGTTCCTGTCCTGTCCTCCTGTGCTGCTGCTGGGAAGGAGGTAGAGAAAATCAGGAGAAGAGTTAAGCTTGGGAAGAAGGGAGGGGTAGGGGAAAGATTTTTCTAATATTTGGTTTTATTTCTCATTGCCCTACTCTGATTTGATTGGTAATAAATCAAACTGACTTCCCCAAGTCTACTCTCTGTTACCTGTGACAGTAATTTGGTGAGTGATCTCTCTCTGTCCCTATCCCAGCCCATGAGCCTTTCATTATAGTTTCTCTCCTCTCTCCAGCTAAGGATTGGGAGTGATAGAGCAGCTTTGGTGATAGAACAGCCAGGGTCAACCCACATGGCTGTAAATAAAGTCATCAAAAACTATGATAAAGAAAACCTAGCCAGGTCAAATAACAAATCTGTCTGTCTTTCAGCTAAGGTTTTCCAAGGACATAATGAAAAATAAATTCACTCCCTCCCATTTAAGAAGCCTCAATTAGAAGCAACAGCAGAATACTGACTGTTCTTGTCTGGAGGAAAACACTTCCTATGAGGTGAGTAATGTTTCTGGCAGGGAAGTTTGTATTTGCTGAATTAGCTTCAGTAAAAAACATTTACATAAAGCCATATTAATTGCAGCAGGGTGTTTAACATTTCTGCATTTGCTTTATCCATCCTTCAAAACAAAAACGGTGTGTAATGAAAATGTGTGTTGAAGTTGTTATTCAGTCTTGGGATCAGTGTAATGATAGCCAAATTCTAAAATGTTTCATTTTATACATAGCTCCTTGATGGAGTTACAGTCTTGCTATGAACAGTTAAGGGCACATTATTCCATAGTTTTAATTGAAAGGGTCCAAAATTTACAGCTTCTCAGCATAAGAAAAATTAAACTTTACATTTCTAATGCTCCAGGGAGCTATAATTCACTAGCTTCCCTACCCCCTGGATAGTGCTGTTGTCAAATACAGGCATTTCTGAAGTGTAAAACAAACATGAGAACATTTTGTTCCTCGGTGCTCTCTGTTTAACCTCCTGAGTAATTCCCAGATCACTCCACTGTGCTCAAAGAGGACACACTGGATTGGATTTGGAACTGGAGAACAGCCGTATGACTTTATTTGAAGCCTAGACTGTTTCATTTCCATTGCTGTAGTCCTGCCAGAGCATATCCAGTGTCTTGCTATAAGTTTTCTACAGATGATTCTAAATTTTCCATGAGGCAACTTCTGTAGCTGCTCTTGCCATTAGCTCTATTTATTAGAAAGTTCTTGCTAAAAGACAGCTCTGTTGTAGGTTGAGCTATTTGCAGGAGCAAATATCAGAGGGCACTTGCTACTTATACTTGGTTTTTTTCTCCAGAAGAACCCAGGAGAAAAGCTGGAGAAAGGTGATCACACCATGAAGGGTAGGATGGTGCACTCCTGGGTCTCATCCCAATATTTAATCAGGGTACATCTGGTATTTATTTCCAGGATTGGAGGCTGGGGAATGTTTTTAAGTATAATGGTTTCCTAGTGTATCAAGGCTTTCATTGTCCTTTCTAAGCTGCCAGATCACTCCTCTTCCTTACATTGGCACTAGCCTATCAATGTATGCCTGAGATGCAAGAGAGCGACCCAGCAGCAGCATCTCTCCTTGGTTCTCCAGGGCAGAAACAGATCATAAATCAAAGACAAATATCAAAGGCAATTGCTAGTCATGTTCTAACCAGACCCTCATCTCTACAACTTTTTAGTGAATACACAGGAAGCAAAAATTCCTCTGCAATGAGACTTTCTTCCTTGTCTGTCTTCTAGTTGGAATTCTGAATCCCCCTTTGCACCTCAATAATACCAATAATATCAGTATATTGAGGTGATATTATTCCACCTCAATAATATCTCAGAATTTCAAACACTTTTCAGAAATATATTCCCTTTAATGGCAAAATACCACATACCAGTAAAACAGAGAAAAAAACAGAGTAAATCCAGTTTCAGAGAAGAAATTAGTTCCATGTTCCAGCAAATTATTTTTTTTTCCTGTTTCTGCTATGAAAATCTCCCAGTAAGAATCCCACAATAATACACAGATGAACATTCCCCTGAGTTTAGCAGTATTATTAGTGTTAGTCAAATTAACACACTAAAACTTCTGCATGTAGTGTAACTTATGAAGTGAAAGATCTTACTGTGTGCTGTTTCCCAGTGTCAGTAAAAATGGGGACTACATGGATAACAGAGAGAAATAAATGGGCATAAATGGCCGTGTAAGATCCAAATGCCCTGCCAATTACAGGGTAGATCTTGTAAGTTTATAATTAAAGTTTATTTAAAAATTAAGGCAGTAACAAAATATCTTTCAGTATATTAATGCTCATTCTGATAAATATCGATGAGTTAAAATATTTATATTTGAAATGAAGGCATTGTAGCTGAAAATAGCTATTCTGTCTGTTCTAAGGAGTCATCTTGCTTTTACAAGATCATATGTATAATGTCTTATTCTTTGTATAATTATATATGTTAATTGCCTTAATATATTAATATAATTTTGGAAATGCCAATGAAAATAGTAAAAACTGGTAATAATGAGATCAAGCTATACAGGGAGCATGTATGTTCATATTTTCTTTTCTGACTGCGATGAGTTTGATAATGTTCATCAACATAAACATTGCCAGTTGCCAAAAAATACAAAGAATTTGCAAAAAACAAGAGACATAATTGTTACATTTGCCTTTGCAAAGGCAGATTATTATATTTTATACCTCGGGATGCTCCCTTGACACAAAACCGCAGTACAAACTTTTGAATCATTTTACTATTTAAGTGGTAGATGTTCAAAATGCTGCTAATTTGGGAAGTATCAAGCCTCATGCACTTTTCATTTCCCCACTGCAATACCTTTAGCTTTCTATTTTCCAGACACTAGATCCTGGAAAGCTGCAATGGGAGCAGCTAAAAATTGCCAGAAGCTACTGAAGAAAGGAGAGAACTGGCAAAAAGCTTTTCAGACAAAGCTGTGTCCTACTCTGAATTCTCAGAATTACAATAGAGGATTTCTAACCACTTGATAAGTTACCAACTTTTCAGGAAGGTGTGAATTGCACAGCTGGTTTTTGTCCATTGTCCTTGTTGATTTTTCTGTAGAAACATTTAGTTTAAATCATAATGTACAATTATCTGAGCAAATTTCTTCTTCTTGCAAAGCATTTCTGAACATCATACAGATATTCTAATTGACATATTTCAATATGTGGCAAGAAGAAAAATTCAGAGACTAACCTTTATAGGCCAATCTCCCCCGACGTGCAGCTAAAGAACACTCAAGCTCAGTCTGCCATAGAATTCCTTTCTGTTACTCCTTGAGCTGTGGCTACAGTAGAAGCATTCAGGTCTCTGGCAAGACACTGAAGAAAATCAAATGTCATCATCAAAACAATTAGTATCACAAGCTGAGATTTTTACTGAGGAAACCCAATTATTAGTCTGTGTCTCAGATGAGAGAGAGCATTTGCCACTTGCATACGTTGTACACCTGCACATCTCTTCATATACTTGTGCAGAAAACCGTTTGTAGATTCAGATTATGAAGCTGGGTAGTGTGTGAAGCCAAAGGCAGACTGACATAACAGCTACTCCTGCACAGCAGTACAACTTCCCTGAGCATGGTTTCCACAGGTTTCTATTGGTATTTGCTTGTTTTTTGCAGTGACAATCTAATGTTCCAGGTTATAGGGGGGGAATAAGAAGTGAAATATATATCTAGCAGTGGAAAAAGAACATTGTCTTTTCAGGAACAATCATAGATTTTTATAAAGATATTTTAATGTGACCATAATTAAATATTAGCAACACTAAAGTGTATGTATACTTGTAATAACTGACCATTATCTAGAGTCTTTTCCCTGCCTCTTCTTTGTATAGGTATGACTCCCTTAAATGGTTGTTGAAGAATTAAGTCATCTTTATCTCTTGAGGTAGGTTTTTTTATTTGTTAAAAGCAGTCATAAATCACTCTGCCTTCAAGTGACACAAGACCTGTGGTCCAGTGCTCCAATATCTTTTGTTTTATACAGCATGAATTCACAGATATTTTGAGTAAAGAGGTCTGATAAGATGAAGTGTCTTGAATAAAATTAATACAAATTAAAAGACAAATGAAACCTATTTTCTCAACTACAAGTGGCTATTGTCAAATAAGAGAAGGTACATAGTTTAAATTTTTAGATGTCTCCTTCTGAAAGGAAGAAAAGTGAATGAAGAAAAAGGAGGGGGGGGAAGAGGAAGACTAGCTGGTAGTGATGAGAGAGGAGTCAGAGAAATAGCTTATTTGGTAAATTAAACATTTGAATTGGTATGGAGCAGATTGTAGAACAGGAAATGCTGAAATCAAGATGATCAAGGAACCATCATATGCATCAAATAGCTCATCACACAGTGTGACGTTAGAAAAATTAGATCCATTGAGTCCCAAGGGCAGATGTCACTAAAAGATGAAAACTGTACTTCCCTTTAGATGGAAAAATACAGATGACATGACTTTGTTGGAATAATGCCACTTACTTTAATAAAGCTACTTGGGTGATGTGTTTAGGCCCTGGAGATCTATTTAGGTCATATCTGAGAAAGAGTTACATATCTCTAAAAATAACTTAGATCCTCTGAAAGGGAGAGCTGGCTAAGGACACACCAGCAGTCGCTGAACATTTTAAAACAACAGAAAAAGAAGAAAAAAAAAATCACCATATGAAAGGTGATTTGAAAAAAGAAAATGGTAGGTTATATATATAGTTATGTAACTCTGACATGAAGTTCTATACTTGCACCAATCATTTTGTCTAAGCTACCCCTCAAAAAGCATCTTCCAGCCAGGCCAGTGAACAGCAAGCCTACAAATGGCTTTCTAAAAAATGCACTTCTTTTGTTTTCTTCTCTACAGCTGTTCTAAGTGGCCTGCAGCTAGAAAACTGGTCCTTTTTTTTTTTTTGATGCAACTGTTTCCAGAAAGCCAAAGGCACTGCCAGTCCTGTCAGCAGAGAGGTTGTCAGTGGGGTTGGGCACCCCTGAGGCTGTGGGTTCTGCAATGCCCTGTACACTGAAGAGGTGCAAGGCAGGGGGAAAGCACCTTCCTCCCTGCTCCTAAGTGCCCATGGCCAGACCTAACCCTTGCTCCCATGGGTGGGGATGCAGAAAGCCCTGCCTGGGGGCAGCTGATGCCTGCTGTAAAGCAGGTGAGGTGGGCTGGAGGGTGTCTGGGCAGGCTGGTGGTCCCAGGAGAAGGCATCTGGTATTGTGGGGGGAGCCTTGCCCCAGACTGGGGGACACTTAGGTACAGCTGGTTCTGGTGGCAGCATGGCACAGGCAGCAGGTCTGGGCATCACCTAAGAGAGGGCTTCTCAAGAGATATTTGAGCAAGTTCATAGTTTTGCAAGAAGGGTCCTGTCTTTGTTCTGGAGAGGAAATTTGCATTGCAGCTCAGTATTGCTCTTGAAACCTGTGTATGTAAAGGAGCTCACAGAAGGTTTGGGGTGTTTTGAAGGTTTGTGATGGGTTTTGTAGCTCTTTTCTTTGTTTTTCTAAATTTGTGTTTATTTTTCTTCAGGCATACAGACCTGTAAAGGCCACTGGAGGGTGGGGATTGCTCTTTGCTCTAGGCACTGTGTTTAGAGAAGTTGCCAGAGACAGAAAGGTAAGAGAGGCCAGTCACTGTGCTGAGCTGGGAGTCTGCACTGAACTGGGAGTTTGTAGCTCATGCTCAACAAAGAGTGAAGTGAGGAGCAGAGAGCCAGGCTTCAGCAGTGACTCAGATCTTCCCAGGGGCTAGAGGATGCTGCAGTTCACTCTAACTTAAAAAACTGCTGAGCTGCCTGCAAGCAAGGACTCACCTTTGAGCACACAGTGAACAGAAGAGTTGTGTACAAGACCCTGTAATTCTACCTTGTCTTATCTGTTTTCTTCTGAGCCATCGTTCTCTGAGAGTTTAATTTCCAGGCTTTGTTCAGTACTATTAGGCTTGCCTTTTTTTTTTCTTTCTTTTTTTTTTTTGTTTTCATTTTACTTTTTTTTTAATTTTTTTTGTGGTGTTCAAGAACATTTTGAGAGATGCTGCACACAGAGTATAAAGGTACAACCTGAAAACTGCCATTGTTTCAGGGTCCTGCTCTAACAGTCCAGAATTCCAGGGAGAGAAACAGCTCTGCAGTTTGTAAGCAAGATAGAC
>JANHFX010013724.1:35283-48159 GCA_027560015.1 Chloroceryle amazona | reverse complement strand
ATTGTTTCAGGGTCCTGCTCTAACAGTCCAGAATTCCAGGGAGAGAAACAGCTCTGCAGTTTGTAAGCAAGATAGACTGTGGACCTCAGCAAAATGACTTGTGCAAAACTCCTGTTGACTTCAGCAGAAGAGATAACAGGAACTCAAAGTCCTTTCAGGCTTCCCATCCTCCGGAAAGTCAAGAGCTGATAGCGTTGGGGTTTTCAGAGTTGTTTGTTGTTCCAAGCTTTACATGCTGTGTAGGTATCATTCACCTCTAGTATAATTTACAACTTTGCAAAGCAAAATGAAATGTTTATATTGTCCCTGCAGTATGCAATCACAATCTTTTTCTCAGCAGCTCTTGTGAGAACTGAGCTTAAAAAAAGCACACTCTGTGTTCAGAGGAATGAGGGACAGTGAGGAGAAAGCAAGTAAGAATACTCCAGTTCCAGTAGAATTATTTTGGTCTCTGTTATGGTAGAGTGGGAATGCCAAGGAAAACTGAAATCTGTGTTTTATGTAAGATAGTCCTATCACTCCTCTGTATCAAGCTTAATTTTAGGACCCTGACATTTTTATGGTTAAATAATTTGTCAGTCTTGTTACCTAAAGATTTACAAGTTTATTCCATACAGATTCAAATGATTTCATGCCATTGCTGGAATGGGATACTGAGAAGAACAGTCTTTTTGTCATAGATTTTTATGATGTAGTTTATAAGCAGTAGTAATTGCACATCATAGGAACTCAGGTAAAATGAATTCATAACAGTTGCATCACGGACTCAGTTACTCTGTTCTGTCTTCATACAAAATTGGAACACCCTGGAAAATTTTCATCAGAAAAACGGTTAGTGAATTGCAAACTAGCTTTAATTTAAAACACATTAAAAGAAGGATGCTTTCTGTGATGCAAAGATCACTAGAATTTGTTCGTTATTGATAAAGTCTACTGGTTTATGAACTTGTAAGTACTGAAGGACACCTGAAGTAGCCAGAAATATCTTTCCTAATACTGCTGCTTCTCCTTACTCCCAGTTGGTTGGTTGGTAGATCTTTTAGGGGAAAACTTCTGTAATTTCTTGGTGAAATGCAGACTTCTTCATGCTTATGACAGTTTTCCTCTTATATTTACTTGGATCTCTGACATATTTTGTACAGGTGAGTTATATGCCTTTACATATTACTATCATGTAGGCAAAGAGAAAGGTGGGTTAAAAAAAAATAAAGCAATGAAACATTTTTTTCCTTGTAGAAGGAAAACTCTTCATTTTTATTTGTTGTATGTACAGTGTTTTTTACACTCAATGGAAACTTCCTTCTTATGAGAATGTAAATGGACACACTCCTCATCATGAAATAAGGGGATAAATCATTAAGAACCATAGAACATGATTTGATTTGATCTAAGCACTTCTGTGCAACCATATTTCCTTTTTTCTTGAATGAAACCAGGAGAAGCTATTTTTGAAAATTAAGATAGGACACTGAACAGAACAAAACAAGGGGCAGTGGTTCAGAAAAAATCAGTGCCATTTACATGTTCCCACCCAATATATAGGCTGCTTAATGTACTCATGAGCTCCAAAATAAGAATCCCCTTGCTGCATATCTTTTTGGGAGTCCAGAGTCCTGCCACAGTCAGTGAAAATCCTTACAGATTTTTAGTATGCATACCTATCTTTAATGTTTTCTGTTTATTACTTTATTAAATATTTTAGTGGGTTTGATCTCATCTACTTGGAAAATGCCATCCACTAATACATCTCAGAAATTAATTCTGGGATAGAGGAGAAGGGAGATGGCAAATGTGTTCTTAACACATGAACATCATGAGATGTCTGGACAAGGACACCGTAACATGTAACATCTGGGTGCAGGTTTTTCTTGCATGAAGGGGCATGGATGAAGACGTAGCCAGTATGATCACTTTACTGGCCCAAAGTGAACAACAAGGTTTAGCTTCAAGTATTTGTTGCATGCCCTGATGTTTTGTGGGAAAGAGAACTGTCATGTTGGTGTGTTTAACTATACCAGGGAAATACTGGCTCTTGCTGTCTTATCTCTGCTGTTAAAATGATCCACAAAAGTGTTAAACAGTTAATGTTTCTACACCAACAGACTATTCCCCACTCGAAAATGGCAAAGCATAATTACATATAAAAAGAAATCAGAACACTTTTATACTTGCTAATTTCCCTCCCTCTTTCCCTCTCTTCCCTCCCCCCCAAAAAAAGAAAAATAGACATCTAGACAGAAAATATGAGCAGTGAGTTCAGCCCTGATCTTCCTCTGGTATGATTATTCACACTTTCTCAAAATAAGTGGTAAATGTGCTTAAAAGACTGCTCTTCCCATTTACAAGCTTCAGGTTGTTTAGAGAGAGTAAATTGTGATATAAAGCAGAACACAGGTAGTTCTGTATCCCATTATAGTGCAGAATATACTGTTAGATATACTGCAAATTAAAAGCTTTGTGTTGTTTGTTTGTTTGTTTGTTTTTAATGTTGTGTTTGGGGTTTTTGGGGGGATGTATTTGGGGGTGTGTGTTTGGTTTTGTTTGTGGTTTGTTCATTTGCCTGGGGTTTTTTTCCCAATTGCATAATGCAATTTGCTTCACTGTTGGGATGTGAAGGAAGAGATACTTTGAAAGTAAAATGTTGTCTTGCTGCAGTTGTAGAACACAAAACTTCTTCTGCAAATAGGAAAAAAATCGATGTGAACATGAAGCTCCTGCATCCAGTAAGTTACTAAATATCAGCCAGGAGTAAGATCTTTGATGTTTGTTAGGACTTTGTTAAATGCTTAATTTGAAGTATGTATCTTGCTCAGCCACATTCACTGGATCCATTATGGGTTTTTGAGAGAACGTTCCACATGTACATTATTTTCAGCCTTTCCCTCATGAGAAAGTATTTTCAGTGTTTTAAATTCCAGTTTTTACAGTTCTAAGGGCTAAGTGGCTGTTTCTTTATCTCTATAACTGTAGCCTATCTGTGCTCTTTTTGAAGCTTACAGAAATATTCCAATAGGTTTACTTTGACTATTTTTCATTAATTTCAGTAGTTTAATGCAAATGAGTCATATTGCTGCAGGTTTTTACATGCAGATGTGGTTGAGATACTGCTATATCCAGTAGCAGTATTTGTGCCTGGTCTTCGCTGATCTTTGTTGTTGTTTTGTTGGTTTTATTGGGTGGTTTGGTTTTCTTTTCCTTTTTAGTGGATTAGTACCATGGCTAATTCCATGTTGACTGTCTCCACAACTGACAGTCCCTCTGTGGGAATGTGTTGGCTTCTTCCAAACCTTCTGGCAAGATCCCTGTGGGACACTGGGGAAGGTACTGGAGCTGGGGAAGGTTTTATACAATAGACTAAATTCTGTCATATCAAAAGGATAGCTACAGAAGAACTGAGGCATGGCTTACCTTTTTTTTTGACTTGTTTTCCAAGTGAATGTTGGGAATTAGACTCGGGGAAACATTCATGGATTTGCTATCTGGGAAAGAGTGGTGTGGAAAGAGGCAGAGGTAAGTTATTTTTTTTTGCATAAGCAAATCTTATTCGGGAGAAATCTGTTCCATTTGTGCTTGTTCATCATGGAAAAAGTAAGGGGCAGAGGTTAAAACTGCTGATTTTGGTTAAAGAGGGCAGGTCTTCCTAGACTCCTGGTCTCAGTGGAAAAGCTGCTTTTTAACATCTAAGTCAAAGCAGTTGGCCGTTCAGAGCCTCCTTAGTGATGTCTAGCAAGAAGCTGAACTCTGTCTATGGACCGCAGCCTAAAGATAAAGATAGGCTTTATGAGTATCCCTTTTATTGTTTAGCTACTTGTTGGTCCCCTGGCAGAGCAGTGGAGATGAGTAAACAAGCTTCAGTCCGTCCCAGAGGCTTTATAATAATTCTGAAGCTGTGATGGTGAGCATGCCTGCCATTCCTGATGAACAACTTCTGTGCTACCTCTGCTAGTTAACGATGCCAAGACCTGTGTCCTCCTCAGTTACCTGCAGCTACTCTGCATGAAGCGTGTGTCTGAATGGATTGTATATTTACTGGCCTGTAGGGCTGAGTTTAAGCCAAGGAAGAAGGTGTAAGAAAGAAATATCTTCCATTGGAGGGGTTTGGCTGGATGAGAGAGCAAAACATTCTGGAAGCTGTTGCTTATCAAGGCATCTTGCCACTGTCAGCATAAAGTAAGAAAAAGCAGCAAAAATTCCAGTCAAGTCCTGGGGTCTTTTTTTTTTTTTGTTGCTGTTTTGTTTTCTCATTTCCTCAAAGTAGGAAGTAATTAATCTTTTGAAGTATATTTCAAAAGAAAGGTTGTGTAACAAAATATATTACTTTAATTTCATAGATGATAGTATTTCTCAAGCATAGTTTTAGAAAAATTAATCCTAAATTCATTTTGAGTTAATAGTTTTAGGAAGTTAATAAACGATTGAGTAATGAAACAAGATTAGCTGAATATGTAGTTCAAGAAAGTAATTTTTGTTGTCTGATTTATCTCCACAAATTAAAAACTTCCTTAACTTCTGTTACATTTCAATTGCTCTGATAGACACAGCAGCCTACGGCTTCACATTTGAGGTGATAAAATATTTTCTGGTCTTCATTCACATCCTACATGACTACCTGCATTGTATGAGATCCTATAGAGAAAAAAATTATCTGTCTCAATTCTTCTGCAGGCAAGTGCTCATGATATTAAAGTCACTATGTAGATTAGCTGTGTACACTAAGGACAAGATGGGAAACTATTCATCATTGAATTTCTCTATGCCACACAAAGTTACTCTGAGATTTCTTCCCTTATCTGTCTTTTCTCAGCTGAAAATTCCTGCTTTGTTTTATTGCTACTATTATGGGAGGCATTTCATACCTGTAATAATCTCTGTTGCTAATCCTCATAAATTCCAATTCTTTCTGGGAGTGAAGGGAATCAGAAAAGCAGACCCTGTTCAAAATAGAGCTATGCTTTGATTTTTTCAGAAGCAAATAGGCCAAATAACCAAATCCCCAAATTCTATTTAAAATAAAGAAAAACATAAAAGTTTTCCCTCTAAATGTGCTTCTTAGTTCTGACACATTAGCCAGTATTTGCAAACCCAGTTGTTTTATCAAGTAAAACTAAAGCCCTCCTTTCAGTCAGACTTCAAAGTGACTCTTCAAGCTCCAGAGATGTCATTTATTAACATGTGGGTGTGTACAACTTAATTGTGCTCCCACATTGAACTGCTATTCTGTGGCCAGCTGGAACTGTAGAAAAGAACGCCCCAATTAGTCTTTAGTAATTTGGAAAATAAGTGTTATTGTCCAGCTCTCAAAGTATTTCATAAATAATTCCTTTGCCTGCTAATTCTGTTACTGCTGGACCAAGTGTAAGGTGGAAGTTGCTCAACTTTTTATAGAAATTGATTTTGCTGCTCTTTGTTGATGACCATTGTAAAAGGTGTTCTTGATTTCCTAGTATTTCTATTCTTTGTTTTCCATGTTAGAAATGGCTCAGCTGCTGACTATATGCATAAGCCTTCTACTAGAAAGTGTGAGGTTTTATTCTTCTTTGGCTTAATAAGCAGAGAAGAACCAGTTGGACTCTAAGAGCAAATTAGGGTTGAATAGTTCAGAATTGCAAAGTCTATTTCTCTGCAAAAAAAGAAAGTACATCTGATAAGCCTTTCAAGGAAGCAGCAGAGAAACCACTTTTTGTACTTTCTAAATAAAGCAGGATTTTCCAGCAATAGAAAAACTCCAGGTTTTTGTTGTGGTTTTTTTTCGTTTTGTTTTACTTTTTGGAAAAAAGGAAGTCTCAGAAGAAACCTCCTCACTAAAAGCCACCCAAACTTGCCCACTCAACCAAAAAATCCACAGGCATGTATTCACACAGAATAACTCCAGTCTCCTTTAGGTGTATCACTGGTTCTTTCCCAGGCTGCTACTATGTGACATCATCATTAAGCCTGTCATACCTGACCTAATTGTTTTGCCTGTGAATGTTGGTGAAGGAATCTTGGTTGGAGGTGGCCAGCAGCTGTAGCTTCTCTTCTCAACTTGAGAAGAATTTATCCCGGTGTAGATTAAGAGCTGGACCAGAACTGTGGTTCTTGTTACACTCCTGCTCTTCAAGAGCAGTTGCCTTTCTTCATAGATAAATCACACTTCACTTCCCCCATCTTTCCTAAATATCAACCCCAGATGACTGTGCAGATCAAGCACAATGACTGTGTGGGATTCAGGTGCTGTTATAAGGCACCTGCCCTCTTACTGGTCCACAGCTGGCTTTAAAAAGAGCACTGGATGTTCTCCAGGTTGATGAAAAGTAAATCTACACAAATAAAACTGCCCTCTCAGTGCACTGAGTTTGAGTCCCAGAGCCAAGCATAAGGTCTACTGCTATTTAGCTTCAACTTCACAACCCCTAGGATGGTTTAGGGCAGAAGTCTGTCATTTATGAAGTCTTTATACTGTTTTGAAGATAGCTGAAATGGTAAGAGATAAAAGTAGTGCTTGTGAAGCCATCATTTTTTGCTGAATTCCCAGTGCTTGTTTCTCTCTCTTGAATAGTGTCTACCTTTCTTCAGTGCTGGTGTTTTTCATGTAGAAAAAAAAGACAGTTTTGGAAGGTTGGATTTTGAAGTATGCCTTGTGCTTAGATATAAAATACAACAAAGTGCCCTTTAGGCGAGGAAGAAAAACCCCAGAGACTCTGATTCTAAAGCACATATATTTCCTTACCTATTGCTGCTTTGAAAATGTTTTAAATCAGGCTGCAGAAAATGCTCTTTTGAAAGACTGAGAGATTTGCAAACCTTCTGGAAAGGTGGACATAGAATTGTTGTAAATTCATTGTAAGCTACTAGACATGAGTTCTCTCTACACGTGTGTGGCATCTTGTCAGTTTTGTCTGCAATGCTGTAGTAAGGATGACCCATTATTATGTGCAAAATAAGTCAAGCTGAAATATTTTTTCCCCTCTAGATTAGATACGTGATTGACAAAAATAGTACTGAATAAAAATGGTTATTTTAGGTGTATATTAAGAACCATGACCTTGCATATAATGCAGATTATTTAGTAGTTTGGTCAGGTGTCTAAAATTAAAAATAAACAGTTGACAAATTGAAGAAGTTTTGAAATTGTAGAACAAAATTACTACTCTTGTTCCTTTGAGTCATAAAATTTACAAAATTTTATGAAAGCCTGTCCTTGGGATTTTAGCCTGGTGATGTAAAAAGTGTAGGAAGTTCAAGTGAGATAAAAAGTGCTGGCTATAGAATTAAAAATTATGGCCCTCTCAAGTATTTTATCATAAAGCCACTACTTGAAGCCTGAATAATTTGTAAAATTAAGCCTTTGTACATAGCAGACCTGAATCCAAGCTCTGAATCTTGGGATGAACCTTGAGAGGGGTTGTGGTCAGCAGCGTTACAACTTTTGAGAAGCTCATGTAACTGTAAGAGTGTGAACTGGACTCTGTGGGAAGCATTTCTGTAAAACTAGCAGAGAGGATGCTGAAATTCAATTGGAAGGTTGAATTGACATTATGAAATGTGAAACTACTGACCTGGGTTTCTTGTCTTTGTGAATTTGACTTGCTGGTTGCTCTCACAGTTGAAAATAACCTATCTCACTTGTAAACAGAATATATTTGCTCAGTTTATTTCTGTAGAAAAAACCAAACCAAAACCAGAAAACCCCACTGTGTTTTCAGGAGTTGCTGGCCAATATGTACAAAATTGTTCTCCCTGATAAGGTACAAATATTACATACTGCAAAAGTTCTGTTTAAACTTTTAACAGAATTTTGGGGTCAGGGCAGCCTATTTCTAGCTGTTTTTTTATTATTACAATTTTTACTACAAACCCCACTTTTTGAAATTTCTCAGAACTGTTGTCTTATTTTTTTTTAAATACATTTTTTCAAAATTAAAGTTTTCAATATTGCCTCAAATTAGATCGAGTTTCCTGTATGATGCAGAGGAAGAAAAGGAGCAGTAAAAGACTTCACTTTTCCTGTGAAGAGTAGTTTATGATTTGAAACAAGGACTTATTTATTCAGGAAGGTGGAATGAGACCTTAACACTCTGCGTATATGGCTGTAAGGAATGCTACAGCTTTCCAGAAAAGTCAATTGCATTGCCTTATTTTTTCCCTAAAAAGTTTAATCAGTCATCTTCACAGTCAAGAGAGAATTCAGTAATTACATTTTTCAGTGCATTTAATATACGTACTTGTTCAAAAGGGACCTCTGAAGGTCTTTCAGCCAGAAATAAAAAATTAATTCTTTTCAGATTTTTAAATGAATCATCTACAAACATTTCATCCAACATTTTATACTGCACTTTAATTTCCATTTCTTATGGACTGCAAAGAGGGTCTGAATTGACTTTGGTTGAATTCACACGTCATTTGCCACTCTGCTTAGATGGTTGCAGTTATTAAAGCGTCGCTTGAAGTACATCCGTTGAAATGTGCATAATGAAGTAACGAAGGTTGCAAAAGCCACCAATAAAGAATAAAACTTATGTCTTTACACTTGCACACACACTGCAGCTATATATCTATTTACACATGTACACACATTTGTGTGAACTTATTTGCACACACGTGCCCACATACACGTGGCATGCAGATCTACACATGTCTAAGCACACGTATGTTTACATGCATCACATACATGTGTATGCCCATGCCTCTTTGTGCACAGATAGCTATAGATATGTATATATACACCCCTATATGTCTGTCTAGTTATTAATAACACAGCCAAATAGTATCTTAAGGATGGAAATAGAATAATGAAATATTTTGGCAAGGTCCTCCTGGCCATAAAGAGAAACAGGGAAGAAAGAATAAAGATAATTACTGAGTAATTTGGCACAAGAACAAGGAATTTGAACGCACAGGACCTGTTAGAAACAAGAGGTTAAAATTCAATGTTAAATATGAGAGGTAAATGCAGCAGAGAGCACTAAGCAGATCCTAGGCTATGAGCTACCTGGAAAGGGAATCAGTGCAACATCATCAAATCAACAAGCGAGGAGGTCAGTTCTTAGAAGCATTTTTAAAAGCTATGGTAGGACATGGTTATCTTTGCCCAGAGAAAGCGATGATTAAAGGGACAGAACACAACAGGATGATGATCTAGAAAAGGTTGGCTTTAGCAATCTTATGCAAAAATAATCCCATAAAACTCAGCAAGATTAGGATGCATCCTGCAGCTGAGGATTCATCAGGGTCAAAAAAAGATGTCTGGATTTATATGCCCGAGTGCCAGGCAATATAGCAGTTAATAGGATCTACAGTCTTACAGTGTTGTATTGATGGATAGGAGAGTTGGCTCAGAAGGGGAGGGAAAGAATTAAGAGCTTTGTTTAGTCAAATTGTGCGTGAGCTAATAACTAGACAGCCAGGAGAAAATATTGGAAAAAGAGGCCAGAATTTTGGCTAGGTTATTATTTCTGCACTGAAGCTGACCTTCAGCTATGGAAGCTTTACAGACATTGGTAATTATGACAGAATTCTTTTATCTGTTTTACCAGAGGAAAAATACATGAAAAGATTAATGGACCATCTCTTTGAGGTAAGGAAAAACAGTAAAGATTAAGAGAAAAGGAAAACCAAGCAGAGAAATGAGAGAGGAAAACAATGAATCTATGGGAGCAGAGGGGATATAAAATAAGTGGACTATGAAAATGTCAGATAAGTAATGCAATCAACATTTTTCAATGGTATATTAGTAACAACGGTCTCATTCTGTAGAGAAATTCTGAGGTAAAATAAAGCTTGGAGACTTGATGTACTTCATGTAGCATGTCAATGGCAGAGTGAAAAACTGGCTTTAGATCTTATGTCTCCCTGTGCTGCAATCTGCCCAAACGGCAGTGCTGTCTGAAAGGACTATGAAAAGCAGCAAGCACAAAGAATGTGCAAAAAAAGGTAATTTTTAAGTCAAGATGGGCAGAAGGGGTAGAAGAGATTGACACCTCAAAGAGAAATAGTAAACAGCCAAGGGGAGCTGCTCTGGAGCCAGCCTGATGCGCATCAGAGCGGTAGATCTCAGTGCACAGGGGATTCTCCTGAGGTAGGGAAACACCAGGAGAGGAGAGACCTGCCAAGAGCCAGCAGCTCTCCTGGGAGGTGCTGATGAGACCTGGGCATTGCCCACACGCCTACAAAACACAGCCTGGGGAGCAGAAAGGACCAGCATGGTCAGATAGGGCATGGAGTGGCAGTTCACGTGACGGGTGGTGCAGAAGGGTGCACTCACCCCACCAGCTCATGGCAATGAAGGCAAGAAATTAAAGAAATATTCTTGGACCTATGCATCTGGGGCAGTGGCCCACCAGGAACTTTTGAATAGATGTCAGCTTGGAGAGGAGAGGGGAAAATGGAGGGAACAATACTGTGGAAGCAGATAGGCAGTTCAGTGTGGTAAGAGGTAGAAGCCTGCACTAGGTAGAGCTATGTCAGGGGAGAGAACAGTAGGCAAAGGCTAACAACAAGCAGGTAAGAAATCTCAGTGGAATAACTAATGGTGAAAGCTGGAAGTAGGATGTTTAGCAAAAAAATGTAAGTAATAAATCCCAGAAAAGGGGACTGCTATATGGTCTGTGTTATAGTTGCTTACAGAATACTCAAGAGCTGCTTAGATGGGGCCATAAAAAGAAGGCAAAATAAGGGGGCAAAAAAAGCCTGTTTGCAGAGCTACACAGTTTCACAACTATTTTTCTGTGATTTACTTGTGCTAGAAAGTTGAGATTATAATTTTGAGGGTTATTTTTTAGATTAATTACTGTGCTTGTACATGTGCCTGCCCACCTCTCTCCCTTGGCATGGGAAGAAATTCCAAAATGATTACTGACTTCAGGGGGACGCTGCAAATTTTCAGGTTTTTGCCTCTTTTGTTGTAAAAGACGGGGGAGGTTCAGAGAGAGGCAATGAGCTAAACACTGTTTCCAAATGTATTATGTGGTTGGAAAGCGATTTCCATAGGGAGGAAGCACATAGATGTAGCTTTTATATTCCTTCAGTGATTTTTGTCTTTACTTTCAAGAAAGTGACACCCATATGTGTGTGTATGGTTAAGTAATGTAAACAGAAGTGTGTTTTATAAAGTTTACCAGGCTGGATGTGCCTATTGCTGGAGAACCCACGTGTAGCATTAATTGGTGGAAAATAATTTTCTTCTACATATTTTTACTGTAGATTTCTGAAAGTGTATAGAGAGTGGTTTTCTGAAAGTACGTGTATCAAACCTCCTTTGCTTTTTGCAAGTATCAGGATACTTCGGAATACTCTATACTTGGGAATAAACACAATTTTCACTGCCACACACCAAAAGCAAAACACAGCTTTGCATCTTAGTGGAACATTCGATATTTTTCTCCCTTTTAATTTTGTGTTGCCCACACTAAGTATTGACAAAGAATTAGGGAAATACTGTTCTTCCTCGCTATTTATAAAATGGAGATAACTTTTTAATTACTTTTTTCTTGCTGAATTGAACACAGGGGAGAGATTAAATTAAACTGATTGATTAAAAATGTGGCCCTTTTAGCAACTTTCTATTTAGACTCTTTCTGTTGGTTGTCTGGATAATACTCATTTTTCTTGCATCTTTTCAATGTCAGAGAATTTAAGTGACACTTGAGAAGAGGATCAGACAGCTGTAAGAAGAAGGTTACCTGAAGCTAATGCTAATACTGCATCTCCAGAGAAGAAGTGGCAGGAAAATTTCAAATATTTCCAGTCTAAAACTCATTAATGGTGAAAGCTGGTGTGAACTTGTGAAATAATGTGTATAAAGACTAACATCTTAGGGTATCAAGAGATCAAAACCAATTTTGATGATTTCTTATGATTTTCTTCTAAAGATGCTATATGCATAAGATATATAATGTTAATATCAATAGGTTCTGTGGAATCATATTGCTCAGCATCCCTTTTGTCAAACGTGTGGCTTACAAATTCAATTTTTACTGATGTTAATATTTGGTGAAAGCAGCCAAAAAGCGAGACTACTATATCTGCCAATCTGCCTGTGCTGTGCGTGCTGTGTATGTGTTAAATACCCTACAGTTGCTGAAAAGGCACCCAGATGTCTGTGTTTAGGCTTTTAGCATTTTGTACAAATAGCTTAAAGGTAAGCAAAGCTGAAGCAAGGTGTGGGAAGGCTGGGAGGGAAGGGTGCTCTGTAACTTGTGCTCTTTGGTCAAAGTGTTGTGGCTCTGTCTGGGGGTTTCTGTTATTGTATTTACTCCTGTGATGGAATTCCTCCAAATCCCATCCCTAACCAAGCTGTATCTAAACTGTAGCCTTCTGAATCATCCTGAAGTTTGTTCTCTGTTTATATTTTTATATTTATTCTATTCATATTATATTTTTATTCTAATCATTATTATCTTCATTATAAGGTTCTTAATCTACACATTGTAGCACACTGAATGCTGGTGCTTAACTCACACAATAAACTCTTATCAAGGCATGAACCACCAGTTTGCTTGGAGGAGCCACTCTTAACATCATGTAAAGGAGGTTCAATGACTAGCCAGATATTAATCCTGTCTATCTTTCTCAGCCAGAAGCTTACATATTTCAAAGGTACCTGTGCCTGTCAAGGACCGTTTCTGTAACAAAAAACTCTCATTACCAAGAAAGCTACAAGTCAGTACTGCTTAAAAGAGGTAGACAAAGCAGCACTTGTGTTAAATAGTATTTCCAAGTAATATGTTAAAGAAATAAATTCTAGAGCTGTCCCAGCCTTTTAGAAATTCAAGAAGACAATCCCTAATTGAAAGAGCTCTAAAATTACCCCGTCAGCTAGTCCTATTTCTTTGTCAGCTGAACAACTTCCTAAAAATATTCTTTAGCAAAGAAAAAAAGTACCAGGTATTAAAAAAC
>JANHFX010013724.1:335-15351 GCA_027560015.1 Chloroceryle amazona | reverse complement strand
CAGGAGCCCCATGAGCTCTCCTGGCCCAGGGCACGGTCAGCAGCAGCTTCACCAACGAACAGACCGAGTCCCACCTCTGCAGAATGTCTCTCTCCCTTTTGTTAAAGCCAAAGGGAGCACAGAGACGTTGGCAGCAATGAACACTTCTCTCCAGACAGGTCTTTCTGGATCTTATCACTGCAAAAGGTTTGAGGTACAAAATAGCTGGGTTCTTACAATCACAGAACAAAATTACTCAGTATTCTTATGGTAGATATACCTGAGGGGCAAATAAGCTCAAAAGATCATCTTGGCAAGATTTAATCAAAGGCTATAGATGAATAAGTTACACTTTATGATTCCAGTGCAGATGGCAAACAAATTCATCTAGTAGACAGAAACACACCCTACAGATCTAATGGATATATAACTAGCTGCAGATGGAAGACTCTATGTGTGAAAATAGCATGGGAGTATTTAAAGTCCCCAGGCATGTACATTTCTCTTAACTATAACTAATTAGTAAATAAGAATGGAGAACTATTTTGGAAGAGACTTTAACTGTAAGAAGAATAAAATAAACACAAATCACATGGCCAGAGGGTCTGTTCTGCACCAGCAACAGTAAAGGTCACATTCTTAATTTACTCTTTCTGAAAATGTTAAATAAATAGCTGAGCTGCCTTGACTATACTGTGTTTGTAGTAATTTGGTTTCCAATCAGAATGTCATTTATCCTGTTGGACTGTGAAACTCTTTAGAGGAAAGATTCTGTTAGTTCTCCAGCATGTATTTACTCATTGCATGTTCCATAGCTAACCAAATATAAATAACTCTAAGATTCAGTGTTGTAGGGCAATTATTTTAATGCTGCAGGGTGCTTATTTTTTTTTGATTCTGGCACCTAGCAAAATGAATAGCATGTTCTTCCATCAGGCTGTTCTAAATAAAAGGCCTTTCTTAGTTTAATCTGTATGTTTTTTGTGTGTAAAGCGACTCAGAGCCTGTAGACTAGCAACCATGGAAACTGAAATCCTTTGACTACAGCATTGCTTCAGTATCGCCTACACAGGCTTTAGCTCAGATAGGTAGTCAACATACCTACTCATTCCCTAGCCTCCAGGTTGCAAGCAGTAGTTCAGATTGCCAACAGTGTAATGGCTGTTTATTCTGATCCACCTTCCTGGAATCCCACTTCATTCATAGAGCTTACCTGTCTGCTAAAGCTGTTGATTTGGCAAGTCAGAAATCTACTTACTCTTCTAGAGTAATGTTTCCATCTTTGAATTGATAATGTAAGATTCAACACCACTTTTTTGGGTGTCCTAAAGTCACTCCTTGGATATAGCCAAGGTGGTGGTCAACCTTTTGCTAAATATGAAGGTTTTTTTCCTTTGTTTTCTTAGCAGCATATAAAAATACAGAGATTAGATTGTCATTATAATACACTACAGTGGCTATTAATGATGTATAGTTCTCCAGAATTGTCTTTTTAGAGGGAAGAAATTCAGTGCCTGATTCTTTTCTCTGTTATTGTGTTTGAAGTTATGCTCTTTTTATCTGACATTTTCAGAAGTCTTTGGAAGGCATTGAAAATCCTTCTGCAAATCATCCCTCAATTTTTTTTTTCTTTTTTCTTATTTGACTGTGCATCTTTAATCCAAACAAAACTTTGATTTTTAAATGCTATTTTTCCTTTTCCCTGCAGGCATTTGGGCAGTTTGTATTTAACACTAAAAAGAGAAGAACAAAAAGATAGAACAAGACTAATAGAACAGGGAGCATAGTACCATTCCACTTGACATCTCCTGGATTCAAGTACTCTAACATCTGGAGTTAGAGTGCATCTCTAATTCCTACTTATGCTTCTCAGCCTCTGATTACAAGGTGTTTTAGAAAAAAAACCCAAAACACTTTTAATCTTTTCTGTGACAAAGTTCTGCTTCACACAAGCAAAAAATCCCTGGAGTAACAACTATCACTAGAGTGCTTAATCTGGGAGAAGTTCTCTGTCTTTCAGGTACACTTGTTAATTTTTTATTCAGGGACAGCTTCATCTGGAAAAAAACCAATGCCCTTCTTTGGTCTTATGTTAGGATGCTCACCTGAAGGTGAGAACTCAGACCTCAAGTTCAGACTTAGCACAAGGAAGAGAGAGACATTTAAAACATGTTAGAGGCTTCATAACTGGATTCCAGTTTCTGTTCCATGCTTGTCTGCATGCTTTCTGCAGCCTATTGCAGCAGGTTGGCCACAAATATTTGTGTCTGTGCTTGTGGCCTCTGGAATTTAAAAAGGAAAAGGAATAAATTTCTATCAGTATTCTGTTTGACATTCTTGCTTCCAGACTGAAGTTGGGGAGCTAAGTCAGTTGCAGTGAAGGAAAGGAGAACCTGGGGAAAAAGCCATTCTCAGAGTATTATTTCACTGGGTCATTCAGGCAGTCTTCTGGTGAGGGGAGTGTTTGTTCAGATTCTTGACAGGTACTCACTGAGTCTGGAGAGGAAGCAGGTGTCTCACACAGGGTTGTGGAAAAGAAACCACACTTGTTTTTCTGGATTTTAATTTTTTTTATTTTTTTTTTTTTTTAATTCTGACAATGTTTGAGTTCATACCAGACTAGGTTATCTGTAGATTCATTATCTCAAATGTTGTCCATCCTTCGCTGGAATGAGAGAATATCTGGCTGCTGACCAAAGCTAACCCACCACATCTCTGGTAATTAGAAGCCCCTGTTGGTTTACAATGATTGCTGTCCTTCATATTTTTATGTATTTGCCCTGAGCTACATGAGATAAAAATTCATAAATGGGCACAAGGTGAGATTAAATGGCAGGGATGAAAGATATTCCTAGAAACTGTGTGTTTGATCTTGCCTTGAAAAGCTTCTAAGAGTATAACTCCTTGCTGCATTTTTAATTTATTCATTAAAAATTATTCAGTGTAAAAGTTGGGTGAAAACTAATAGCAACATTTTAGCTTATGAGCAGAAGCATTACATGGATATTAAAAACTGTCATGTTACCTTCTTAAATTGCTCTCAATTGCTACTTCTTCACGAAGTGACCTGGAAATAGCAAATTCTGTTCAATGTTTATTAAGACAAAGAATTCTAAGTTTATAATGATCCATTTAAAGGGTAGTAAAAATCTGAGTTGCAGTGATGTCTCAGGCCATGAGACAATTTGTCATTACAGAAATATCAAACATCTATCCTTGGTAAGGTGGGTTCATTTGATAATTTCAAATTAACCTCCTCTGCCCTGGCCATAAATTGTCAGCATGTTGCTTTTAAAATGAATGTTGAGTTTGATGCTTCACAGGAAGAGTGAGAACAACATTTTACACTGTAATTGCATCAGGAACTCTCCCAGGGCCACACTGGGCATAGCAGATAAGGCCTTTTAACTATCATTCATGTGCTGCACTACAGTCCAAAAAGTTGCCAGTGGCTAAATGTTTGGGACAAGAACATTTGTTCACACAGCATGGAATAAAAAACCTGCCTTTTGAAGTACTGAAATGAAGGGTTGTTTCTCCTCAAAGCAATGCTTAATGAACTGCAAGTACTTAAAATTTTGAGCCTGGATGTGATTGTGATGTTGCCATGAAACATGTTGTGGACATCATGATCTGTATCTGACCTGCAACAACTTACTTCTCTAAGGAAAACAAGGAGTTAAAAGCAGAAAATGCTCCTTTCAAAGCTGAAATAAAATATCTTCAGTTTATGAAGAAGCTAGTAGTGGTTATGCAGTTGCTTTTAGGATTTTATTATAGTAGCTACAGTGTCTGAGAACCATACTGAAAGCAAAAAGCTGTTAGCTCTGTTAATAGTTATTTCTATTTGCTCACCTTTCTAGACTTAGAATTTTACCCTAAAACAAGTGAACACTGTAATATTGTTTTGTAACTTCTTTGGTCTTAACGTATCCCTCCGATACAAAAATTCAATTTAGGAACCAAAATCAGCTGCTGGTGCCAGTAGGTGTGGAAATGTGTGTAGTAGTACATCCTCATCTATTTCTGCTTTTTGAATTACTGTTATTTTGGAAAGCTTGTGTAACAACATTATTATAGCAACAGAAAAGAACCCTCTTCTATCAAAGATTTTTCATAAATTTTAATGGTCCCTTGCATAACTCTTTTGCAGTGCATTCTAATACCTGCTTTAGTATTCTAAATGCACATCTTATTCTTTCCCTTGTGTGGGCTAAGTTTATTGGTGTCAATAACATCTGCAAAAAGATTGTAGGTGAGAGTCACAAGGAAGTAAATACTGAGCCTCTCTTTCAGATGCTCAAAGTCTTGCAGAAATTCACATGTGGAAATTAAGTGTGGAACAAGAATTCAAAAGGTACTGTATATATTAAAAGCCTAAAAAGAGGTCTCTAGGTTTCAGTAATTTAGATGTGTTTTTGTTTAGGAAGAAGGAGAAGGTAAAGACAGATGTGGAAGCAAAGTGGGTTATATAGTACCGCATCACTTCAGTGAATATATCCTAGCCAAATACACTTTTTTCCTCCTTTTCATACCACACAAATTGAAGGAAAGTGGAATCAGGCATGTCAATGTATATAAATTAGAGAGGCTTCGCAAAAGCAAACTCAGAGCATGAAATTTTCTAAGAGAACTAACTCAGAATGTTGCCCACAAAAATCAACAGATCTCGCCTGCATCTGTTTGGGATTCACAACTAAATTTTGTTCTTGAATCTGTAACTAAGATTAATTGTCCTTCTCAAGTGCAAGAGGAGAAAGCTCCTGATATTAATTACAGCTAAGTCATCTAACTGCTGAGATATAGAGGGAAAGACTTGGGCTCAAATTATATCCCAAGCAAATCAAACCCTTATATGTGAAGTACAAGGTTATAGAGGATTTTGGAATAGAACTGTCATTCCTGCCTTGCAAAGATTTTTCTTATTTATTTTCTTTAATTATATTTTAAGTAAATGGAATATCTTTGATTATTGATTCAGTAGACAGTTGTCTAGGTGTCTTCCCAGTTTTCTTGGACACTTGAATAACAGAAATACAGTTTTCATGCTTAGACATCTAAAAAAAAAAAAGTGTAGCTGCTAAAAGGCTTCCTAAAGTAAACCTTTATATGGGGATGTGGTAAGCAAATAAGGTAGATGAATAGGAATCTAGTGAGAATGCACAGGAAGTACTATAGAAATATCTCAGATGAGATCAGTAGGACTTATTGGATGATTTTGAAAGTACTTTCTCTAAATAAATTATAAAAAAAAAAAATAATCTAGAGCTTGAAGGAGTAGTAACTGTTTCCTGTGAAACAGGGTAGCTTTATGTTCTTTATAATATTACGTCTAGTATGTTAAATCTCAAAACCTGTGTCTATACTTAACATAGCCAACTTTTAAAACATGGAAAATAGGTAATAATATCTAATTAAAGAAGAAGAAAAAAGTTTGTAATGAAAAAAAGTGACATCAAATTTGTTTACAAAATCAAAGATGTTTTAAAAGAATATCCATCTGTTGCTTAAGACACAGTCTTCAGATATTTTCAAATAAGATTTTAATACAAGTGTTGACTTGAAGAAATAAGCCCTTTAAAAAAGGGAGGTGGATGAATGTTTAAATTTTTTAAAAAGTGACTTTTTAGTTTTCTATTAAAATAGGTTCTTCTAATTCTTTATAGAAATGAAGTGAACACAAAACACTGGACTGTTTAGACAGGTTTCAGGCTTCAAGGTGTTTTTTTCTATATTCTAGTAGGAATACGCTGCCTAGAGAAACATTTCTTACGAGATTTCTTTTTTTTTTTTTTCCCTGGGAGTGGGGATACCATTTATTAAAAGAAAGAAAATAAATAAAAACAGCTCCAACTGGAAAGAAATAGATTATTTTTTATTGACCATGAATTCCATTTCTATTTTAAAATTTACCTAGAAAATAAGCTTCAAGGCTCTTGTGCTCTCTGAACTCAAGCAGGCAAATGACAGAAATTGAGGTTAATGATGGTGTGGTAATGCTAATTAATTGAGAAGGATTCCAAAGCTACGGCAACGTAAAAAGCATAAACCAAATGGAAAAATATTTAGCACTTTTTCTGTCTTGGTTTTTGGTATCACCAAAGATGCTTTAACAAAACTGAAACTTTTAAGTAGTGGGTCTAGTCTTCTTTGTTCAGTTACATACTTTAAATCCAAGGCAGATTTAGAACTGAAATTGGCTTTCTCTGAATGAAAGGTCAAGCTGCAGGCAAGCAGTTCTGTTTCCTGCCTTTTCCTCCTGCCCATTATTCTGGTAGCTCGAGGGTAGCTGGTAAATTGTGCTAGAAAATATCTTGTCTAATCATAATGCTTAGAACCATTTTGTTCAGACTGCTTAGAGGGAAAATGAACAACTAGTGCTATTCTGGCACATTTGTAACAAACCATTTATCAAATCATATGTTCCAGGGACTTTAAAAAGTTTTATTCATTATCACAGCCAGCTGAAGCTTGCACTGGCTTATGTATCTCTGTGTGTATATATATTAGGATTTGATAATCTGTTAATAAGGAAACAGAGAACTCATCCCAGAAAGAATCAAACCAGTAATTGCAAGGGAAGTGGGGTAACTAGAGTCAAAAAGGGAGTGCCTGGATATTATAGCAGTCTTATACCTGCATGTGGCAGCATCAGAACACCAAATACACATCAGGAAAGTGAAGTATAAACATAAGCAAAAGAAATAACTTAATGGGCAAATGGTTCATTTGTCTACTTTGCACTGGCAGCCTCAAGAGTGAACATTCTGCCATGGATCATCTGTTCACTTTCTCTGCAGACGGCTCTCCTGTTGTTACAGAGCATTTGAGAGAGCTCAGTTAAGCACAGCACCAACAGTACATCATCTGGGACTGCAGCTGTTACCCAGAGAGAAGTCAGAAAGGAAGATGAAGGGAGGGGAGGAATAAATCAAAAGCAGCCTGCTCGTGGCACTTATCACATCATGCTCATTTCTCTTTGCTGCAAATTTTAATATCTATGGGAATACAGAGGATTATCTAAAATACAGACATTCCTTGTGAATGTTACCACAGGGACGTGTGTTCTAGAGTGTTTGGGCTCTCTTATTTGAGCCAAGGTATTTAATTCAGTCCATGCTTGAGCTGACAGTGCAATGCTTATAGGATCAATAGAAAGCTGTATGTATGGTTTAGCATATGGAAAACTTTATAAAGATTCATTAGGCAAAGAATGATTATGAGCAGCTGCTAAATGTTGAGAAATTCCCATTCTTTCAGTTTTCTCCATCTTGTTGTTTAAAGGAAGACAAACCTGTTGGCTGTACCTGAGCTAAACTGTGAAATGCATTGAGGGTTCATGGGTATGGACACAGATACAACTCAGGGGGGCTGACTGAATGGTTTCCTTTAGAAACTTCAGAGGTAGATCTCAGCAGCAAAACTACTGACAAAGCTTTGACAGAGTGGTCTTTAAAATGATTTAGAGTGTGCATGAGGGGGATAAAACTTCTGCAGAACTTTGTCTAATATTGTCATCCATGCTCATTCTGCCATAGAATAATTTCTGAGCTGTGTTTAGCTGATCGTGATAAACAGAGGTCCCTAATCAGTCACACTTTTAACTACCCAGAAAAATCTAGAGTAGTAGGATACAAACTGGATGTCAAGCCCTATGGAACCACAGATGAAGTGCTGTTCTGTAGTGGCTACTCTCCAAGCTACAATTTATTATATCTAACACAGTAATAGAGCTATCCAGGTTGGAAGAGACCTGGAGAAGGTTGCCTAGTGCCACCTCTTGCTCCATGCAAAGCTAGTTAGAGAAGATCAGTCAGGGTTTTTTACAGTCAAGGCTTCGGTGTCTTCAGGCATGGAGATTCTCTGACTGCCCTGAGTAGCCTGTTCCTGTGTTTGATCACCTTATTTATTTATTTATTCTATCTAGTTGGAACTTCCCACGTGTAAACTCTTACCCATTGCCTCTTGTCTTATGCTCTGCTCCTCTGAGGATATTGTGGCTCCATTTCCTCTGCATCTTCCTATCAGGTAAAGGTAGGTAGAAATAAGATCTGTCCCCAGAAACCCAGTTCTCTTGACCTCTCCTTGCAGGTTGAGCACACTGCTGACTCATGCTTGTATTAGAAAAAACACATCTCTATGAACATTGACATCCGTCACAAACACAAATTCCTGTATTTATCTGCCATTTGGCCGAGTTCTTTAAAATGGAGAGTTCTTTTCTGAAGGAAATTTCCCAGGCATCAGGAGAAGGCCTGTGCACAGAAGACAGGATGAATATATTAATATACTTTTTTTTTTTTTACTTGTCTTATTCAGTACTTGATATATTAGTCTTTGTCAAAATTAAACACAATTTAGATTAGATATGCAATAAAAAGCACCTACTTAATTATAGACTTTGAACAGCATTAAGTATCTTAGAGGAAGTGGTAAGAAGAGCCCCTTAATCAAGTGATCAGATGATGATTCAGTGAAAATCACACTTGTCTGATCTCCATAGCATAAGGATTTAAAGAACAAAGATGTCATATCTCTTCTCTTATGATGCAGGTATGAATAGCAGCGTCAAACTTCAAAGTAAAGTGAAGATTAAAAAATAGTAACAAGATGCCAGTGTAAATATTGAAAATTAGATTAGTGATTAGCACGGAGAGAAGTAGAGGTGTGATTGATAGTTGAACATTAGATATGGGAAAGACAAAGTGGAAACTGCCTAAAAACCACACACAAGCAGAACTGGTACAAGTAGGTGTAGAAGTAAGGTGTATGAGGAAATGTCACATTGAAATAAACACAAGTGAAGAAATTGAGAGCACGTGGTGTAGCAGACAGTAGCAGTGGCCACAAAACGGAGCTTATGGTCTGTCACCATTTAAAACTTTATGCATAACTTACATATTAAATTAAAAATACACTATGTATTTTATGCCAGACCACTTTTGCATTCCACAGCTTGTAACTGAGCAGTTGCAGAGGGAACCATTGCTGAATTAGTAAATCACGGAATCCTAGAATTGTCAGGGTTGGAAGGGACCTTAAAGCTCATGTGGTTCCATCCCCTCTGCCAGGGGCAGGGACACCTCCCACTAGAGCAGGTTGCTCAGAGCCCCATCCAGCCTGGCCTTAAAAACTTCCAGAGATGGGGCTTCCATCACCTCTCTGGGCAACCTGGTCCAGTGTCTCCCCACCCTCATGGTGAAAAACTTCTTCCTAATGTCTAATCTGAATCTACTCACCTGTAGTTTTGATCCATTCCCTCCAGTCCTATCACTGCCCAACAGCCTAACAAGTCCCTCCCCAGCTTTCTTGTAGCCCCCTCAAGATACTGGAGGGCCACAATAAGGTCTCCTTGGAGCCTTCTATTCTCCAGACTGAACAACCCCATCTCTCTGTCCGTCCTCACAGGAGAGGTGCTTCAGCCCTCTGCTCATCCTTGTGGCCCTTCTTTGGATGTATTCCACACATCCATATCTTTCCTGTAATAGGAAAAAATGTATCTAGTTAATGACCACACATTTTCCTGCCTGTAGAAACATTGTTAGCACATCAATTCCATTTGTAAAGTATTCAGCTGTCAATTGTGGAAGTTTATAAGTATTTTAATATCTGAATTTATCCTCTTTGTGTCCTGTAGTTGTGATTTGCTGGAGAAAACAAGGCCCTAGCAGCCACACCACACCATTCAGAAGCAGTGGTTGTCAAAATGTCTGAAGTGTGCATCACAACCTTGCTGACATTCTGAAGGTAAGTTATATGTGCAGGATTTGCCACACAAAGAGATTGAGTGGGAGTTGAGGTTACGGCTCTTGCAGTTCACAAACAGAACTCTACAGCTCGGTTTCATGAGGATGCTGAAAGTCACTGTTAACACCGTTGAACCTTCTGTGATTCACTACTGTACCTTTGCTAGGGAGTAAAATAAGGATCCGTTTTCTTATGAGAGATGATATTTTGAAGATTTTTGCTGCTTAGATATCTAGTATATTTCTTTTTTTTTTCTCCTTAATTTTAAGATATTAATTGAAGTACTGGCTGAGGTTTTGTTGTTAAGTGATCTGAACTTCACAGTTCATTTCTAAACTGAGATTCTTCTTAAGCAGAAGTGTTCTATTCACTGTCAAAATGAAGCTCACATACAACTTCTGGAATAAATATTTAAATAGCATTATATTTTAAATAGAACACTTGAAAGTTTATTATTTTTTTAAAATTTAATTTTAGTTTAGGTTCTGTGATAAGTACAGATTTTCTTAGGATGTTTTTTAATGCAAATTGAGACAAGTTCAGAATTTCAAAGATTTGGGAGTTAAAACCTGTCTTGCAGACTTCATCAATTGTGTTGCTATTGAAATACCCCAAAATGTATTTTCTAAAGTTGGTAAAATGATGATTCTCCATGAGAGCAACTGCCCATGGCAGCAGGGCTAGAGCAGCAATTGTCCCACTGTACTCGGCGCTGGGGAGGCTGCACCTTGAGTATTGGGTTCAGCTTTGGGTACTGCAGGGTGAGAAAGACATCGAGGTGCTGGAGAGGGTCCAGAGAAGGGCAGCAAAGCTGGTGAAGGGGCTGGAGAAGGAGTCTTACGAGGAGCAGCTGAGGCAGCTGGGGTTGTTTAGTCTGAAGAAAAGGAAGCTGAGGGGAGGAGACCTTTGTGCTCTCTACAGCTACCCCAGAGGAGGTTGTAGAGAGGTGGGGGTTGGTCTCTTCTCCCAAGTCACAGCTGACAGGACAAGAGGAAATGGCATCATGTTGTGCTGGGGGGATTTAGGTTGGACCTGAGGAAAAACTTCTGTACTGAGAGGGCTATCAAAGACTGGACCAGGCTGCCCAGGGAAGTGGCTGACTTGTGGCTGTGAACTGCATTAATTTCATTGTAGCGATGCAACAGGTAAGACCTCATTTAAATTCTACACATTTTTAGTCTCTTTTATTCATTCCTGATATGAGATAAACCCAAATATTTAACTATTACAAATTTCCTTTGGCATGCTACTATTCAGTATTCAGGTTGTTGCAAAGTCCTTAACTGTCCCTGAAATGTTTGATTTCTCTTTGCCCCCCACACTTGTATCTAAATAAGCTTTTTTAAAATATTGTATTTAGCTTTTGATCTTGGTTGTATCTTTTCTTATACCAAAGTTTGTCTTTTAAAAAAATACCTGTAGTTGTAATGCATTCGTAATGTTGTTTCACTCTTTCCTGGAATGCAACCCAATTGTGGTAATGGAGAAGACAGTTCTGTTAAGTGAGATGTCACATGTGCTACACTGAATGGTGTTAACAGAAGATATGTGAAGCCTTATTTGACCTCTATAGGAGTTTGTAAGGGTATGGGTGTTACTCTGTTAGGTTTTTTAAATATTGATATATGTTTTGTGTAGTGGGTCTATAGACACCTAGAACACTGTATCCAGTTTTGTACCTCTTAAAGCAATACAGATGTTAACAAACATCTGTAGGTTCAAACATCTGCAGGTTCAGTGTAGGGGCACCAAAAAGTTTGGAGATTTGAGTGCTTGCTCAAAAGCAGATGGAACCAGTCTCTTCTTGGTAGCATTCAGTGAATGGATAAAAAGCAACTGACACAAACAGAAATACGAGAAAAGCCATTTAAACACAAGTAAACACTTCGTCTCTAGGAGTGATCAAACAGTGGAACATGTTGCCTAGAGAAGGTGAAGTCTCTATCCTTGGAAATAGTCAAACTGTGACTGGGCAGCCTCCAGTTGTGAGCAGCCTGCTCTGGCTGACACCACTTTGAGCTGTGGGTTGCACTCGACAATCTCTAGCGGTGCTTTCTAACCTCAGATATTCTGTGACACTCCAGCTCTGGTGAGAAGATGGAACAGCAGTTGTCATGTGCACAGTGCAGCCAAATCTGCTTTCATGCTGAGACTGGTACGATGCCACCCTCTGTCCAGAGAGAAGCTTGTTCTACCAAGAACAAGACCAGGCTGAGCTGGTAGACCCGTGGCTGTGTTTCTGAAACACCAAACCAACTGAATGTTCAAAACTCACCTGCCTCATTTCCAGAGATCTCTGGCTAAAAAATTCTTAAAAGCTGAACCGATGCCTCAGCAGAAGGTAACCTTTATCATGACCCTGACTTCCATAATCTACCTAACCTTTTTTTTTGCTGGGATTGTTGGAAGTATGGTGCACAATGTTCTGCATTCATCTCTGCAAAATTCACTTTACTTTGAGAGAAGATGAGTCATTTCTTCTTTCTTTCATCTACTAGCAGCAGCATCCCTTTCTGTTTCTTTTATCCCTCAGAGTTGCTTTCTGCCTCCTATCCTGCACTTATTGGTGCACAAAGAAAAGTGTTTCTTAGTTTTTCTTAGAATTTGTTTCTAATGCTTCTTCTTTTGAAAAAAAATAGACCCAAATCCTTCCAGGCGTCTCATTTAATAAAACCATGCCACTGTAATTTTGGCTGCCAAGCAGCCACAGGAGCTGGCGGATTCTTCACAGTGAAGGGATGGCTATCTGTTTAAAAAGAATCTACATAATTATTTACAAAAGAGGAAAATTACAATAAACTGCTTCATGCACGCTGCTAAAATAATCTCATTAGGAAAAATTTGTATAGACATGGAAGGAAAGAAGAGGGAAATTACAGAAATGAAGATGCATATCTAAATGTATTGCATTTTGAAACATTTCAATTTGCATGCAAATTGAATATTGAATTAAAAAGCTGTAAGAAAATTAAAGTGTGAGCTATTTTATAAATTAAGAGAATATGCAAAAAGCTGAAATATATCCTGTATGTTTTTCTGTATTCCCCTTGGACTATATGTTGTGATCTTTACTACCACTTTTCTATTAAAGAAGTGTAGAAGAGTTTAGATTTAATTTCAGGAGGACATATACTGCAGTACATCACAATATTATTGCAAGACAGTTATTAGCATCAACATGCATATATTCTCCTTGATTTATTAAGCAGAAAGATGAAAGGAAGAAAATCCATTTGAGGAACATGGTCAAATAAAATAAAATCTGGGTTTGGGGGGAAAAAAAAAGGCAATATAAATATTAATTGCATTTTAGTTTAAAATGTGTCTGCAAATTACAGTAGATAAATTACATTGCCACTGGAAATTACATAATGAGATTTGTTATGCAAGGGAATGCCTGTGTTACTGCATTAGGAAAGATACTGCACTCTGCCTGGTTTTATCTGTCTATCATTAAAATTGATGCCTGTTGGCCAAGTCACTGTTCATGACAGACTGTCTTATTTTTGGATAAAATAGTAATTTGTTACCACAAAATGTAGTGCCTCTAATGCACTCTGTTAAGTCTATTGGAATTTTTTGCTTACAATTACTGGAGAATAAGTGGACATGAGAATCAATAATCCTTTCCAGAGAAAGAAAATATTCTTCAACATTTCTCCATGAAGACCCTTATTTGTTTACAGGTTTATGTAAGGTAGTCCTATAAGTATCAAGAGGAGGCATGCATGTGAGGAGGAAAAACAGACGTGATTAATTGGCAAGATTAGATTATGAGATTTTAATATGAGAATTTTAAGTTCATTGGACTAGAAGACTACCAAAAAGTATGAATTCATTTACCATGTATTATTTGATTCACTTCTTGTAGAAGCAATATGGCTATCCTTATATGATCCCTATGTGATATGTTTTATACAAATGTCCAAACACTGAACTCTCATTTATTCTTCAGTCTTTTGTATATTGGCTTTCCTTAAGTTTGGACTTCTCTTTACTTTCTGTATTACAGCTGTAGTAAGAAGAAATGCATTTGTGTAAAGTAAAGGGATGAAACAAGTAGAAAAAACCTTCAACATAATGGTTTTGAAGATAGAGAGAAATTTCCACATATGCAGCCAACACTGATGTTACCACAAAATGCAGCAGAATGCCTAACAGGTGGTTTTTGTCATTGGATGTTAGAAGGTTACCAACCAGTATCTGCTGCCTGGTGGTTTGTTTAGCACAGTGTGGAGCATGGACTCTTAGTAGCCTCCATGGAAGTCCCTGGGTCTCATTTTGCAGAATCATGGTAACTTCAATAGATTTATAGAACAGCTGGAGAGGGCTCTCATAAAATATGAAAAACAAATTCCAAAGGCAAAGGAGTCAAAGTCCTGAGGTTTCTTGTAGTAAACGTGAATTAAGGAACTGGCAAGGAAGATCCCAAGAAAAAACAGGCAAGGAGATCTCACAAATAAATGCTACTGAAAATTACATGTGGCATTATCACTTCAATACTTGTATACGGTTTTTGCACTTGGTGCTTTATTTTCCTTAACATGAAAACAGAAAATAGTGGCTGTTTATTAAAACATTCCACACTTGAGCATGTACTGTGAAGTTCTTATGAAAAGCGTTGCGTGTTTAACTGGAACTCTGACAGAAAACCTATTTTTCAGTGTAGCTAACAAAGCTTGCTGTTAACATTGCTGGAATACAAATGAATAGCAACTAAATTGCATATTTTCTGTACACAACTAGTGACGAAGGAGAAACTATAAACCAGAATTATGGGTTGAATATTACTTTAGAGACTTGAAGGAAGAATTATCTAACTTTTAAGCATATGGAGAGAATACTTTTGAATTCTATTAGCTGCTTTCTAATATTCCTGACTCCTGAAAATGTCAATCATCATTTTTATGTTTTAGTGCATGTAATGATAGCTTATGTTTGTATTTAACTTTAAAGACCTTTAAGAACAGTGATTACTTGGTGATTACTGTACTATCTTACTGTCAAAATTTACCCTGCTTGTGAAGTAAGGAAGCATTTTTGTCACCAAGCAAGATAAGCACTAGTTTTACTAAATGCACCTGCCCTAACTATCCTTGTCTTAACTTGGACTTATTTTCTGTGTTATTAAATCAGACATTCCTGCACAAAATAGTAACAGTGCAAAATAAATGCAAAATTGGTTCACTGTCATGGCAAGATAATGAATGCATTGTGTCCCTCGGTAGCACGCGGGCAACAGGAGTATAGAATAATACAGTGTGACAGTTGATATTTTTCTAGCTGTTTG
>JANHFX010013723.1:60186-77065 GCA_027560015.1 Chloroceryle amazona | reverse complement strand
GGCCAACCTCACCTGGGATGGTGCCAGGGATGGGGCAGCGACCACCTCTCTGGGCAGCCTGGGCCAGGGTCTCACCACCCTGTGCAGCAACTTTTATTTATTGCCTTATTCTGTTTTAATGTCAATGTCACTGTCATGGTTATACAAAACAGATGCTTATAGTAAAAATCTAGAACATGCAGCTCGTCTGTTTGCAGTGTTACCCTCTCTTTGTCTGAAAAGCCAGAGGCTCGGGTTCACTTGCAGCATTTTGCCATTTGTGTTCCTTCTTAAACGGAAGGTGGAAAAGGATCTTCACATGAAATGTAAATGGGTCCCAGGGAGCTCATTCACATGGGTGAGTGGAGTGTGCTGGAGGGTCGTGCTAGTGCAAGGCCTGAGTAGTCACGGAGTCCCGTGTGGTGGGGGGTGGAAGGGACCTTGTCCAACCCACTGCTCCAGCAGGGTCACCCAGAGCAAGGGGCCCAGGATTATATCCAGGTGGGTTTGAAACCCCTCTAGGGATCTTGGGGATTCCACCACTGCCCTGGGCAGCCTGGGCCAGGGCTTCACAACCCCATTTTGGGAAGACATTTTTCCTCATCTCCAACCTAAACCTCCTTTGCACAACTTTAGGCTGTTTCTTCTTGTCCTATCACTTCTTCCTTAGGAGAAGAGACCAACCAAGAGTTGTTGAGATTGGTGGGTCCTGAGCAGCCTCTGGAAGCTCTTACCAGCATCTGTGGGTGACAAAGGCAGGGACCCTGCTTGCTGTTTCTGTTGATGTAGCTAAAGGTTACAGGTTACTAATAGATGTGTCTGCAGAGCTCACCTTGACCTCTGAGTTTTGTCATACTCTGAGTACAGAGTAAGGCTTGGTAACAAGTTTGATTGCAAACATAGGTGGATGATTAAACTTAGAGTTTTCAAATGACCCTGCCACAGAGTTTCATCAAAAAGTCAGCCTTTAGTCCAAGCTTGTGGTTTGATACAAATGTATTTCTGAAATTGAGGGAGAATTTTTTGCAGTCCAGCACTGGGCTTGGGTGCAAATCTAAGCCTGATGAAAAGCAAAGCTAAAATGGATCGTTCTCATCCTGCCTCTTTTTTTTGTGTGTGTGTGTTTCAGTAAAGGTCAGTAGCTAAAATAAGTGGGAAGCACAGGGCATAGAAATTGCATTAGACTTGTGGGGCTTCCAGATATAACCAAGGGAAGGTGTAGGAAATACAGAGTGTAGTGAGACGTGGTGTGTGTGATGGCCCCAGTGTTGCTGTGCTCAGCTAACAGTCTGGAATCATTTCTGTCCATGGCTCAGTGCTCGCTTGCCTGAGAAGAGTTGGCACTGTGTACTGTTTTGCAGCTGGGGAAACTAAGGCAGAGTAGGAGTGGGTCATAGCTAATGGAAAATTCACCTCCTACCTTCTGGTCTTAAGTCTTTCTACTCCTCCCTTCCCCTGTGCAATCGTTCTTTAATGGGGCAGAAGGAACAGGGTGGGTGGGGGGCTTAACTGTGGCTCTTTCTTTATCTATATTGGCTTACTTTGAAGAGCTGGAATGAAAGGCTTCATTCAGCACTTTGGAGTTTAACTTTTCCAGGAGAAGTTCCCTTGATTAAGGGAGTTGCTGAAGATTTATGGGCTGCTGTAGCACCAGCCTGCATAGAGCCCTACGTGTGTGCACCTGGAGAGCTGGTGTTAACTACCAGGGCTGTGCTGCATAACAAACCATTTCCATTCCTGCTTTGCAGACTTAACTGACACAAATAAACCTGCGTCCTTCTTAAATCAACTCAAAAATGATTATTAGAAACAACCAATGAGCCCCAATCAGCTCCAGCAAGGAGCAGAGGCGTGTGAGAGCTTGTGTATATAATTTGACGCTCAGACTGTAAGTGTTTTTATTGCAGGGTGCAATCTATCAACGTGTCATTTGAGGCTTGTTATGTTTGTCTTGGGTCGGGGCCGGCCCAGTTTTTAAACAGTGGCTCTGTCACTCGGCAGCTTGGCTGACACTTTGTTCTGCTCATTCGCACGAGCCTCAAAGTTGTAATTTGTGGGCTAGGAGTTAAGAAAATTCTCTTGCTTGGCAATTAAGTTGGGAAGGCTGGAGCTTTAGAGTTGAGAAAGAAAGCGCTGTCATATTTAGTTCCCCAGGAATCTTTCCTTCGTAGCCCCGTGGATTAAAATGATTGCTGGCTGTCGAGATCTCCGGCAAGGAGCCAGATCACAGTGGAAGAAATGTGCTTCTCGTACTCCTCGCTGCAGCGATAATCATCTTGGCACAAGGAGCTGCTCAAACACAGTTGTGCCCGCTCGGCTCCGGTACAGCAGCACCGAAATCCACAGCACGGTTGCTCTGGATTTGTACAGGTATAACCACAAATAGCAGAGATACTTTTCAGAAGGCTTCTGCTTTTCAAGGTATTTGGCCAAAGCTCTGTGGCATGATTAGGATGTTAAAAGCACCCCTATTAAAGATTAATTAAGAGGCAGCATCGTTGCTGCTGCAGGAGTGAAGTCAGCGTAAGAGCTTAGGGTGTACAATAGAATGGGTTCCTTTTTTTACTACTTGATGTCTTAATAACTGTCTTCACATATTACTGAGAAATAGAACGTGACCGCCCTAATCAACTGCTCGCATTTTTTAAGTGGTATCAGCACTGTTAATTAACTCAAGTTTTAAGAAGTTGGAGAAGTTGAAAGCTGATGTGCTTTTATTTGGTGTGTTGCTAAGCTGATTTTTTACATTGATTTGTGCCTGTGAGTTAATCAGCCATCCCAGCACTTAGTTATTCCATTTGCCTTGGTGCTTTCTTTGCTTGTAAGTGATATCTTTGAAGTTTATTAAAAGAATGAGTCATGTTGTAGCTTCCTAAGAATTTTCCCCCTCTGTAGTCATACATTTTTCATGATGCTCAAATCATAATCTGTATAATGAACGTGGGGAAAATATTGCTCTATGCAGCTGCGTCTATACAGCTGAACTTTGGAGATACATATCCTATTATTTGCGTGGCTGGCTGCTCCAATATAAGAACGTTTAAAATCTTTTCAGACTTTCAGAGCCGGGCTCAAAAAATTAATGTACTCCCCTGATTTGTCTGTGGTTGTGCACAGTCAACCTGTTTCCATGCTGGCTCCGAGTTATCTGGCATGGCTCTAATGTCCTTTGCTTGGGCAGATTAATAGAGAAGTTTCCTCATAAATTTATTGGTGAGAAAGTAATTGCTTCCAAAGCTTGCACAGTTTCTAATTAGCATGAGTCTGTTTCTTCTGGAGCCCTATATAAGCACTGTGTGCTCACCCGGCTCTAATTTTAAGTGTTTGCAGAGGATCTGTCTGTTTATTGCTGGACATGACATGTTCAACTTTAATGGATGTAAATTAGGTCTTGGGAGCACAGCATCACCTGTGTCCAGGCGCTGTAAATACAGCGTGGATGCAAATGCCACGTAAAAGATGTAGAAGAGCTCTTGACAAAGGAAGAATGTTTGAGCACAAAACATAATCATCCACAAAATTGTGCTCACTCCATTTTGAAGACCAGTGCTTGATGAGATTTTGTGACTGGAATAAAGTTGCTCAGCTGAAGGGCAAAGGTGATGAAACCACCTAGAGAGGAGCTGGGCTTATGTCTCAAAAGAAAAGATGCTTCTTTGGGTGCTGGTGGGTTTGTGACCTGTTGTGATATCACAGACTGAATGAGCCTTTAATGAATTTTATCTGGAAAGAAAGAAAAAAGAAAAGCCACATACTGCTGAGCTAATTTCTGAGAATTTTTCTAACTTCAGTTAAAGATGGAGCAAGGCAGTAGTGACTTTGAGGAGATGGCTAAGACTGGATCAGTAGTTCAGGAGGTTCAAATAGTCAAATCTCCCAGGTCTGAGCTAACAAAATGAGGCTGAAGTTCGGTGGAGCAGGGTGCAGAACAACTTGAGGGGTTGCATTAGCTGACCAGTGATCACTGCAGGACATGGAGCTGGCAGCTGTGAGGGCCAGGGTATTGCAGTGACCTGGACACTGTCAGATTTTGTTGCGAATAAATCAGCCAAACCAGCAGTGCTTGTGTCTTGTCTCTGTGCGAGGCACAGCAGGAACGTGTGTCCTGCTCTGGCATGCTCTTCTTCAGTCCATTTTCTCTGTCGGGTAGTTGGGAAGGGAGCTGAAGAAAGCTGAGATACTGGGTTCTGACTTCAATTAAATCTGAGATGGTGTCTTTTGAACAATGCTACTTCTAAATTAGCGACTAATTTTGAGTGTGCTTCTACAAAACTGTCAGAAAAGCAGTTTCCCCAAAGACTTGAGCTCCTGCCTGTTCACACTAATGGCCTACAGAGCTTTGCAGACTGATGTGCGGTGGGAAACTTCTCTGTGCTCTATCCAAGGAATCAAAGAATCATTTTGACTTCGAGTCCTTTCTGATCATCAAGCCCAACCAATAACCCAGCACTGCCAGGGAACCACTGACCCATGTGCCTCAGCACCACAGCTCCATGGCTTTGAAACCCCTCCAGGGATCATGGGGACTCCACCACTGCCCTGGGCAGCCTGGGCCAGGCCTTGACAACCCTTTTTGGGACGAAATTTTTCCTCATGTCCAACCTAAACCTCCCCTGGCACAACTTGTAACTTGTCCTGTAACTTTCTTCCTTGCGAGAAGAGACCAACCCCAGCTGGCTCTGACCTCCTTTCAGGGAGTCGTCCAGAGTGACAGGGTCTCCCCTGAGCCTCCTTTGCTCCAGGCTGAACAACCCCAGGTCCCTCAGCTGCTTGTAACATCAAGGTAAGGTGCTTGTCACACCAACCTGCATGTTCTGGTTATTTCCCACCCCCAGTCTAGCTTTTCTTTTTCCCCTGGGTGCAGATACAATGTGCCAGCACCATGTGACCTTTACTTCTGCCAAGTCAGAGGAGATAAGGAGCAATGGGGCTTTGGGGGTTGTGAGCGATGGTCCTGGCCTTTCAGCTGGCAGATCCACCATCAGTCCAAATCAATCTTCTGAAAATCCCTCAACGTTCCCTGGGGCCGTTCGCTCTGGGGCAATTGCTTCAGCTCTCAGCATTCCACAAAGCAACACGGACTCTTTGTGGAGCAGTAGGATTAGAGCAGTTCCTCAATTCTTCTGGTGGCCTTTGACCAAAACAACACAAGCTGCTTTGTGATGTCAAGTCAGTTCCACTCATCGGTAAACAGCAAGAGGTTCTCTCCAGCACCAACTTAAGCCTGGATTTTCCCCTCCCTCTGCGTGTGCAGGAGGCACGGGCAGAGATGGACTGTTTTCCAAACAGTTCTCAGGATTTGCTGAATGAGTTGAAGCAAAAGATAGTAAGAGCGAGATGAGATGGAGGGTGTTTTTACAAATACCTTTATATTTTGAGGTGTTTGCTTATGTACTCAGCTTGAAAAATAATCTGTGTGTTTACCAACTGTGTTTGCACTGGCTTTGCAGTGCCAATGTTAATTTTGTATCTAGCTCCTTGCCCTCAATATCCAGGGGGGATACTGAGCACTTTGGACAAGTGCTCCCAACCTCTATTGTATTTTTAGCAAAGGTGTGGAACACTGAATTCCTGTGATGCTGAAACTAATGTGTGTTTTACAGCTGGGGAAGCCTGGGCACGCACTGGTTTGGTGATGAGTCCCTGAGGGAGGGATGGATTTATTGACACCATCTCAAAATTTGTTACCATTAAGGCACAGTGTGAAGTGGTGAAACGCTGGCCCAAGTTGCCCAGAGAGGTGGTAACATTCTAAGTGAGGTTGCACTGGACTCTGAGCACCCTGCTCTGGTTGCAGATGTCCCTGCTCAGTGCAGGGGGGTTGGACTAAATGAGCTTGAAAGGTCCCTTCCCACCCAGACCAGTCTGTGATTCTGAAAGAGGGGGACAAATCAGGTTATTTTCAGGGTTTGCTGCAGCTGATGTGCCGGAGCTGCTCGGAGCTTGTGAAGGGTTAAACTGACTGATGGTTTCTATGTTTCTTCTCAGGGTGTGACATACTGTGGTGAAAGCTCGGCCAGCAACCTCACCATGGCCAACGTCCCCTGGCACGAGGAGGTGGTGCACTTTGTCCAGGAGCTGGCTGACCTCATCCCTGACTATGAAATCGCATGTGAACACGAGCACTCCAACTGTCTCCTGATAGCTCACAAAAAGGTAAAGCTGTGCCAGGGTGTGATACCAGGCACTGTATCTTCTTCTTGGAGGTGTTCAGCTAGAACTTAATCTGGCCAGCATCATCAAAGATAATAAGTGTTTCTATAAATACACTGACAGTAAAAGAAGAGCTAAGGAGAGTCTCTACCCTCTACTGAACATGGGAGGGAACCTTGTGACCAAGGACAAGGAAGAGGCTGAGCTGCTGAGTGCCCGCTTTGCCTCAGTTTTTGTCAGCAGTGCTAGCTGCTACCTGAGGGTCCAGCTCCCTGAACTGGAAGGTGGGGATGGGGAGCAGAATGCAGTCCCCATAAACTGGGAGGAAATTGTCACATAGATGTGCACAACTCTGTGGGACTGGATGGGATCCACCTGAGTGTGCTAAAGGAGCTGGCAGATGTGATGACCAAGCCATTCCCCATTATTTATCAACAGTCCTGGCTATCTGGGGAGGTCCCGGTTGAGTGGAAGCTTGCAAATATGACACCCATCTACAGGGAGAGCTAAAAGGATGATCCTGGGATCTACAGACCTGTCAGTCTGACCTCAGTGCCAGGGAAGATTATGGAGCAGGTCATCTTGAGTGCATCACATGGCATGTACAAGCCAACCAGGTGATCAGGCCCAGTCAGCATGGATTTACACAAGGCAGGTCCTACCTGGCAATCCTGATCTCCTTCTACAGCAAGGTGGTGGGCCCAGTGGATGAGGGAAGGGCTGTGGGCATTGTCTACCTGGACTTTAGTAAAGCCTTTGACACTGTCCCCCACAGCATTCTCCTTCAGAAACTTACAGTGCAAGGCTTGGATAAATTCACTGTGCACTGGATAAAAATCTGGCTGGGTGGCTGGGCCAAGAGTGGCAGTGAATGGAGCTCAGTGACCGGTGTCTGCTCACAAGTGGTGTTCCCCAGGGTCCAGTGCTGGGGCCTGTTCTCTTCAATATCGTTATTAACGATCTGGATGAGGGGATTGAGTGTGCCCTCACTGTGTAAAGCTGCAGATGACACCAAGCTAGGTGGGTATGCTGATCCCCTGTTGGGTAGGGAAGCTTTGCAGCGGGACCTGGACAGGTTGGATCAGTGTGCCAAGGTTAATTGCATGGGGTTCAACAAGGCCAAGTGCCAGGTCCTGCCCTTGGGTCATAACAACCCCATGGTAAGCTACAGACTTGAGGATGTATGGTTGGAAAGCTGCAAGTTGGAATAGGATCTGGAGCTATTGATCAATAGTCAACCAAATATGAGCCAGCAGTGCTCACAGGTGGCCAAGGCATCCTGGCTTGTATTAAAACACTGTGACCAGCAGGAACAGGGAGGTGATCCTCCTCTTGCACTCAGCACTGGAGGCCACATCTCGAATATTGTATTTGGTTCTGGGCCCCTCACTGTAGGAGGGGCAGCAGGTGAAGTGCTGGAGTGTGTCCAGAAAAGGGCAGTGGGGCTTGTGGAGGGCCTGGGTACAAGTCCTGTGAGGAGCAGCTGAGGGAGGTGGGGTTGTTTAGTCTGGGGAAGGGGAGGCTCAGGAGACACCTTCTTGCACTCTACAGCTACCTGACAGGAGGTTGGAGCGAGGACAGGGACAGCCTCTTCTCCCTGGTGACGTGTGACAGGACCAGAGGGAAGGGCTGCAAGCTGCCCCAGGGGAGGTGTAGGTTGGATATTAGGAACCATTTCTTCACTGGAAGGGTTCTCAAATGCTGGAACACTCTGCCCAGGGCAGTGGTGGAGGAATCAGCCTTGGAGGCATTTAAATGGTGTGTGGACCTGGTGCTCAGGGACATGGTTTAGTGATGAGACTGCAGTGTTGGGTCGAAGGTTGGACTGGATGATCTTGGAGGTCTCTTCCAACCAAAGCCATTCTGTGATTCTGCGTTGAACAATTGTCTGGCTCTGACTTGCTTTCTCTCCACAGTTAGCTGGATACTTACTGCAGGAAAACAAAATACAGAGCATATATTGCAGAGAGCACAGTGGAATAGGTACTGAAGCGACTGGGGGTTGCAGCTGGTCATGATAGGCCAAGAGGCAATAGCTTCAACTTGCACCAGGGGATGTTTAGGTTGGATACTGGGGAAAAATTTCTTCACCAAAAGGGTTGCCAAGGCCTGGCCCAGGCTGCCCAGGGCAGTGGTGGAGTCCCCATGATCTCTGGAAGGGTTCCAAAGCTGTGGAGCTCAGGTGACCTGTCAGTGCTGGGTTAATGGCTGGACTTGATGAGCTTACCCATCTCTTCTAACCAAAACGGATCTCTGATAAGTCTCTGCACTACTGTGGCAATCCAGGCAAGAAGCACTCTGCTCCAGGAGGATCTTGCGTGCTCTGCCACACTCACTTTTGAGAAAGGCAGGAACAAATCTTGCAGTTGTGGATCAGCTGGTTTGTCTTGTGTCTCTTTTTTCACGATGGTTTTCAGTGGTACAGCTTGGCAAGGAAGCTACAACAAGATATAGTTTAGGGCTGTGTTTCTCCTCTCCTGCATCTTTGTGATACTTACCATAACTGTAGCCTGCCTTCCTTCCTCAACCACAGTTGAAATAGTAAGTTTTTCTTCTTTTGGGGACATATTTTGGCTACAGACATTACATGAATGTTCACAGAAGCTGCTTTCCTTTTGAAACCAGAGCTGCCCTTCTGCAAAACTGCTTTGCAGAACAAATGAAGCAGCTACAGCAATTATACACGATCTCCATCCTAACGAGGGAGAAGTAGTAATGCTGCTGCCTTCTGACACCAGTCCAGCATCCCTTCTGCTGCTGGAGTGCTTTGCAGGCCAAGCGTGTCTCGGCAGCCTGGCTGTGTGTGGAATGGTTTGCCTGAAACTTGGCTCCCTTCATAAATACCATCAACAAAATTTGAAATACAAGTGAAGTGTCAATAAGTAAAAAATAATTCATTTTAAAGGATGTGGATCTCAAAACTATCAGGTACAGTTTGGCTTCCCGAGCTCCAGAGAAGCTGAACAGTAAGGTAATAATGTATAATAACATGCTAGTGAGGCAACTGATGGAGCAGCTACTTATTATGCTAATTGTGATCATTTTAGACTTTGCATATTCTTGGCTTGTGTTTGCTGAAGTCCTGAATGCTCTCGTGTCCCTCGCTTAAATGGGAGCTGCTTTTAGTGAGCAGTGGTGCAGGGTGTTCCACGCGAGGCCATTTCACAGTGCACAAAGGGACTGAGTGGTTGCTTTAGATCTTCAAGTGCTGATTTTATTTTAGGTGAGTGTTTGACCTTGAGATTCATAAAATCATAGAATTGTTTGGGTGGGAAGGCAACTTAAAGTTCCAGCCGCCTGGCCCTGGGCAGGGACACCTCCCACTAGAGCAGGCTGCTTGGAGCCCTGTCCAACCTGGGCTTGAACACTTCCAGGGATGTGGCACATGCAGCCTCCCTGGGCAACCTGGGCCAGTGTCTCAACACTCGTTGAGTGTACAACTTCTTCCTGATTTCTAGTCTAAATCTACCCTCTTTCAGTTTGAAGCTGTCACCCCCCATCCTATCGCTACAAGACCTTGTAAAAGGGCCCTCCCCAGATTTCTTGTAGGCCCCCTTTAGATACTGAAAGGCCCCCAGAAGCTCTGCCTAGAGTCTTCTCTCCAGACTGAACCCCCGCAGCTCTCCCAGCCTGGCTCCCTGCATTGCTGGGGCTCCTCTGGCCCCACTCCACCAGGTCCCTGTCTCTGCTGTGCTGAGGACTCCAGAGCTGCCCCAGCACTGCAGGGGGGTCTCCCTGGGAGCAGAGGGGCAGGATCCCCCCTCCCCTGCTGCCCACACTGCTGGGGGTGCAGCCCAGGATATGATTGGGGCTTTCTGGGCTGCACTTGCCTGTTGTTGGCTCATGTTGAGCTTTTCATCAACCAGCACCCTCGAGTCCTCCTCTGCAGGACTCTCTCAGCCCATACTCTGCCCAGCCTGTATTTGTGCTTGGGATTGTCCCAACCCTTGTGCAGGACCTTGTCCTTCTTGAACTTCACGAGGTTGGCACAGGCCCACCTCTCAAGCTTTTCAAGTTCACCCTGGATAGCAGTTGTCTCATTGCTGAAAACTTCTGCCCAGTTACACAACTGTTGCCTTGCTCTTGCCACTTTTACAGTTTACATGAACAGATGCAAAGGAGATGAGAAAAACAGAATCCTTGGCATTATTTGTGATTGAACTCACCTTAAAGTTGCTTTATTTACAGTCTCAGTTGTTGTTGTTACCACTGGCAACTGTGCTCCTTCAGTGCAAAATACTCTTTTTTCCATTCTAAGGTGAAGGGCCAAGGGAAAGAAAGGAAACAGATTGTCACCCAATTTATTGATGCATAATTTAAGCACCACCATTAGTAACAAGAATAGATTGATACTGGTCCAGGAGGAATTCAACAGCTGCTTTGCTTTCCAAAGCCATTAGGAGAGGGTGTCTTTTGGAATCAATCTATACCCAGTACTAAAATAACTAATAAAACCTAAATTTATTTCTATTATGTTTAATTCTGAATTTCAGGCTCCAGTGGAGGATAAAATTTGTTGGTGTATATTATTTGCAGAAAACCTGTGCTCTGGGAGCAATTAAACCGTAGTGAGTAATTGCAGAATTAAAGGTACCTTTAAAAACTTAAGGAGATGCAGGAAGACGGTAATAAAAATCATTAAGAAATGTGATTTGACTGTTTCCTGCTATGTTTGAGTTTTGAGGTGTTCAAACAATGCTCATATGAATAACTTTAAACACCAATTTTAAAATGCCAGCCTGGATGAAGGAGGCTGGAAATGTCAGAGACACAACACAGCTCGTGTGTAGCCTCTGCTCCTTGATTTATGGAGAATCATTGACTGGCACCTGCTTACTTGATGAATAGTAGTTTAGGATTTAGGCTCTTAAGGCCAGGGATTTTGGTAGAAAGAGATTTATTTTTTTTTTTAGGTAGAGGAAACTGCAGGTTGTATGTGTGCTGCTGTTTTATTTTCGGGGGAAATCACGAGACAATAGAGAAATAGCTGTTACTTTTTTGGGGGGTGCCTCAGTGTCTTAAAAACCTACCATTAGGTTTTCAAGTCTTTCTCCCCTCACACACTCCTGTTTTTGTTTTTTTTTCCCCTGCTGACCAGCAGTGGGTTCCTGGTGTCTGAGGTGCTTGTGAAAGCCTTTGGGACTCGGTGGCTCTCAGGAAGTGAGATGTCCCCCACTGCCCTCAGAGGGCTTTGCATCTGGCACTCCTGCACCATCCGAGGACAGCTTTGAAAGTCCCATAAACTTAAACCTTGCAGCAAAATGCTTGTTTCCCAGTTACCCCTCACCAGAGCCTTTAAAAACTAATACAGAGAACACCTGCACCCTGTTCATGGTGAACCATAAAACCATTAGTTACTGGTATTTCTGCTGCTTTGGAGCCAGCTGGGTATCAGCTTCTCAAGCCTGAAGGATAAGGAAGGACAACTGGGGTTGGGTGCAGCCCTTGGCTTGGGCTGCAGCTCCTCTGGGGGGTAGGGCTCATCTTCCCTGCATCCCCTCCCAGCTTTCCACTCCCCCCAGCCATGCTGGTTTCCATCTCCCTGAGAGTAGCCTGGTGTGCAGGACCTGTGTGGTCCTCCTTGATTCTTTTCTTTAGCAATAATGCCACACTCTTGACTAATTATATTTGCTTTGTAGCAAATCCTATAAACATTATGGTACCAAAAAAAATCTAATTTATTTCAGCACTTTTGAACTAATTGGCTGAGATATTGAGACAGCAGCAACTTTAACAGTTAATTCAAGTAACCTTTTCTAGAGAGAGACCTTAGGCGGCAGCTTTTCCTGGGTTGTAACAATAAATACATCCTTGAGACGACCATAACAAGTGCTTAAGAAGGGGAAATGTGCTGTGGCTGCCTTGCAGCAAAGATTTCTTTTGAATTAAACTTAACTTCTTGGTAATTTCTCCAAGAAAACTCTGCCCCACTTTGTTGAAATGGCTTTATGCGTGTGTTTATCACCCGTTTCAAACACCTGCCTGCCAATTATCAGATTAGATTCATTTAAATATCTACCTTGCTTTTGCAAGAGGGTTGTTTTCCAGCCATGTTCTCCCTGTTGTTTTACAGATGTGAGTTTCTCGTTAGGATGACCTGTGTCGTGTGCTGGGCTGTAGATCTGCCAGTACGTGTGAGCATCCCTGCCCCTTCCCTGGATGTTGGGATTGATTCCCGTGCCCACCAGCCCTACAGAGCAAAGGGAATAGTCCTGAAATCCCATCCTTCTTTGCTTTTGAGTAATAGGGTGAAATGAGTGAGCTCAGAAAATTCTGTCATCATCCTTTTTTGCTTTTAATAAACAGGCATGCCTGACTTCCCCAAGCAGATCCAAGTCTGTGCCCTGAATGCAGATGTTCCCTCATGGTGTGGATGCAGCCCTGAGCCCCAGCCCTCTTTGGGCTCACCAGTTGGGTTATGTCACTGGGGAATGCGGTCTGGGTTAGCACTGGGTTCTCTGGCATGGCAGGGTGAGCCTAGTCTCCTCAAAATGACCCAAGGCAGGGTTTGGACTCTGTGATGTCTAAAGGTCCTTCCAACCCATAGCATTCTGTAATTTTTAGGAAGGTCCCTGTAATAATTTCATTTCTGAAAACCAAAATGCAGCGCTGAGGGTGCAGAGGGTACCTCTGAGGCAGTTTGAGCTGAAGCAAACTGGGGGCAGATTGTAGCCAGGCAAAAGATGCTCATCACTCTATCAACCAAGAAATCTTCCCAGCAAAGAGAGAAAGGGCAGCAGCCTTTTCCTTCCCACTGGGATTTCCAGCATTGCCCCTGTCTGTACCGTGGGGGCTCGACTGGGGTGCGAAGGCTTCATGTGCATCCCGGCTGCGCTTGCAGAAGGCTCGAGAGGTTGGGTGAAAGGCATTGAAGTTGTTCCATGCTGAGCATGTTGTCTATATTTAGGGAGGAAAAGGAAGCACTTAACTACCAGCTGCAGATTGACTAACAAGGGTTATATTAGAGAAAAATAGTCCATTGGGGTTTATTTCCTTCCTGCCTTGCAAATCACATGGAGGGTATAAGCTGTCCTTGCAATCCAGCATCCCAGATCCAGAATTGGGATCATGTTCTCTGCCTGCTCACCCATCAGTTACCCCTGTACTTGTTACTCCATTACAGTGCAAGGGTTGCTGCTTTGTGTCAGAAAGTCACCAGACAGGTGCCACATTCCCTTGTCTGCAGCAGAGGACTCCCCAGCTGATGACAAGGTGGGGGGAGTAGCCAACTCCTTAGCTCTCAGTAGCCAAAGAACAGCCCTAATGCAGGTGGGAATATGAAATGTTTCCTGAAGGTTTTGTGGTGGTTTTTTTTCTTTCCCTTGTCTCCTTCCAAATAGGCAGGTGGCTCTGCTGTGCTTGATCTGTTAGTTATTAAAAGAAGATCACGGTTGTGCTAAAGTAATCCGGTTTTCATCCATCGGAATTAAAACTGTCTGGATGTAGCCTGGTTTAATTGGCAGACGAGATGTTCTGCTCTGCAGCGGGCAGGGATTAAAAAAAACCCAAACTGCAATAATGAATCTTTTCTTTAGAAGAATTGACACAAGAGTAGATGTAATAAATGGAAGGGGGCGAGTTGCAGAGGAGCAGTCCCACGGGTGCAGGGCCGTGTGGCTCTGGGGAGGGATCCAGCAGGGCTGGGCTGGTCAGCACTGGTTTGGTGACATCTTTTTGTTCTACTCTCTGAAATAACAATTGTAAATCCCATTGCCAGGCATTCTAATTGCCAGCTTTGGAAGGTGTTTCACCTACTTGAGCACGCCTGTTTGCTAATGAGCACTTTCTTAAGTCACTGAATGTGTAAGTACAAGGCTGCTTTTTGTTTCTATCGAAAACTGACAGAAACTTTTGGTACCGTTCACAGAGTCTGTCGGCAGAGTTGCTGAAGGCTTTAGAGCCCTGTTATTCCCAGGGCTCAGTATCACTGTGTGGATTTTTGTTTAGCCCCACAGACATGGGTTGCAGTGATCCTCTTGCCTCTGCGTGCCGGGTGTGCTGGTTATTATCTTCTGTTGCATGCATTTGTAACTTAATAACCAGCTTAATCTTAATTTCTTCCTCCTGAAGCCTGAGGTTACATCTGGTAATTAAAAAGAAAAGTTTTTTAGCATTTTAACAAGCAATATGACCCTGTTAAGATTAATCTATCTGCAATATTTCTTCTTTTCTGGAGTGACTCCAGTCCCTTCCACTGTTAAAGGGAGGCTTAAATAATTGTGAGCCTTAATTAGGTGAGAAACTGTGTCTTATAATTCAATGAATTATTTGACTTGGAGAACTTCATCCTGGCAGGTGGCAAAAATAGTGTAACAGAAGTTCACTTTGCACTCCTATTTTATATGATCTGTTTAATAATACCCTGTGTGGAAGGGTGAAAGCTGTTTTGTTTATTGCAACCATCAGCTGTCCTCGAATTTATATCGAGAAGCTCGGGATTGGAGCCATCAAGATCAAGGGAGCTGTGGAGAGCCAGAAGGTCTCCCCTGAGCCTCCTTTTTTTCCAGGCAGAACAACCCCAGGTCCCTCAGCTGCTCCTCACCACACTGGTGCTCCAAACCCTTCCCCAGCTCCATTGCCCTTCTCTGGACACGCTCCAGCCCCTCCTGCTTGGAGCGAGGGGCCCAAGGGTTCAAGGTGCAGCCTCTGTTCCTACAGCCAGCAAGATCCCAGCTGCACTGTCTAGACAGTTAGGAGGCTTCTGTCTGTCCCTTATAGAAAATCCAGATGTGTCCATTACCCAGACATGTGGATGTGGTTCACAGAGCGATTCCCTGCAAGCTTTGTGCTGTTTCTTTAGGATAGATACAGTGCAGCAGAGCCAGGGTCTTTAAGTGTCTCCTGGTCCTTTTGGTGACAATGAAAATGTAAGTGGAAATAAAAGGCACCATGTGTGTTAACTCTTGCCCTGACACATGGCCAGTTGGGATGGACTTCTTTCTGTATTCATATATTCATAGATTTATTCCTGCAAAGCAGCTGGCATGGATTTACTTTTGTATTCACTTATATATAAGTGAATATTCACATATATCAATGCGGAGTGATGAAATCTGTAGTCTGTTGATGCTGCTGAGTTGTTCCAGCTGCTGCCAGGGGTTCTAAGGAGAGGAGCATTTCTACTACAGATCTTTCTTTTTTTTTTCCTCAAAATACTCTTAATATAATCCCTGTAGTGTGCCCATGTGGGATGAGTTGTCCTCAGTGACCCCATGGGCTGTCAGCTCACCCGACCCAAGGTACAGATTCTGCAGGAGGCTGCACAGGTGCTTGAAAACCATTTTTTTTCTATTTCAGGACCTCAGATACATAAGCATAGAATTAAAAATAAATAAATCTGCTTAAGATCTGTGTGCAAAGCCACACTCCATCTCTCCAGAACAATCCTTTGCTTTAATAGCAAAAGAATACATTCAAGCTCAGCAAAGAAAGCATTTCAAGGAAAGCTGCTGAAAACCAGGCAGGATATCCAGACTGCTTCTCCAAAGATAATCCAAAGAGAAGTTTTATTCTCAGGAAAGACTATAAATGGAGTGTAGTAGTGGGGTTTTAATAATACCTCACCACCAAGGGTGATGGAGCCCTGGCCCAGGCTGCCCAGAGTTGGGTTTAATTTGGTTTGTGGGATAGGATGTAAGAGTGTGGACTGGGAAGCGTTGGACCTGCTGGCCTTTTAAAAGCTGAGTTGCTTCGACTTGCTTTTGCAAAATGCTCCTTTAATGTCTCGTGCTATGTGCAAATCAAAGTAAGTGTTGACTGAAACATTTGACAAAGGCAGGTTTGGAAATGGTAACTGGAAGAGCCATCAGAGGAGTGGTGGGATCTCCCTGCCCTCCTGCATGGTGCTGCACCAGGTTCTGTGCCTCCTGCAGCTGAAGTGCACGCTGTTTTCCCTGCTCACCACTGATTTTTGTGTGTGGTCTTTAAAACTATGCTTAGAACTGCTGCATTTAACCATTAAACCCTGTGCAGCTGCCTGGGGAAGAATCTGTCAGGCTACTCAATCTTTAAGTCCTCGAGTCATTACAGAGGAGCTGTTGCAAGACTCAAGGCTCTGCTTTCTCTTCCCAGTCTTCCCTCTGCTCCTCGGGGATGCTGCGTTGCAACACAGCTTATCAGAGGAAGGTTTCTGATGGGTCTTCTCCCCATCAGGGACAGACCCTGCCCTTCTAACCCAGGGTTTGCTCTGTGAGGGTTTGCTCTGTGAGCCGCAGCAGGCTCTGCTTCTCTGCTCTCCTTTAGCCTCTTACAGAACCCAGACTATTCAGTCTTTTCCTGAAAATAAATTAATCTATTTGTTGCTTTGGTTGTTGTTTTGTTGGTTTGTGGGTTTTTTTTTAAAGACCAGAGTGAATTGATAAAAAAGAGCCTCCCCATTTCAGTGTGTTTTTCTCCAAAGAAAAAATAACATTATCCTTGTTAGGACAAGCTAATTGATTTTTGGCTGACTTCCATTTTTTGGTGTTAGTGTTTTGTGTGTCACCATCTCTGCTTCTCTTCTATGTTTTATCCCTTTGTATAAACCCCATGTTTATTCCTCAGCAATTATCTGTGTCTGGAAGAACATAGTAAATTGTACTCCTGTATTGTCCTCAGTATGTGCATACGTTTTTACCCCCCCCCCGCAAAAAAATGGCTTACGAAATTTATCAAAAGGGAAATACATTATCCCCTTGCGGGAGGTTGCTGGGGTTCTTGTGACGGAACCTGTAGTCCCGGCCTGTTGGGCGGATGTGAACGGATGGCA